>JAHHFK020004236.1:12500-47853 GCA_024533555.2 Aedes koreicus
TCTGATAGATGGCTTTAGCAAGAGTGATGCATACTAACTGTCCCCTGATAACTTTCGACCTTACGCAGCAACTCCCATGCAATCCCCTTTCAGTTGATTTAAATCATAGATCAAAGCACTATCATGAAACACCGCGTTGTTGTTGGCATCATTGTACATTTCACCGACAAATACCCACAGGGACGTTTATCTTCCTCCGACCGGACCATGTCCTTGTCCAGGTCCATGACCATGTGATGCAGTGGTTAGTTGTATCCAGTTTGATGAGTGTTCAGTAAATCTATCAGCTCCTGATACCTTTTGATCCCATCCCTTATCGATATCAGTCTACATAAGATTAATTATCTCCAAATGGGCATTTAGATTCTTCAATAAGCTCCAGTTATGTTATATAAGAAAGCAGTGCCAGTTGTTTTCGATTCACTGTCCTATTGTTTATTATCGTAGGAATCAACATCGATCCGCACATTATACAAAACAATAAATCCAAAGCGTACCACACAGTTGTGATTGATACGTCCAAGAGACGTCCGCTGAACAACAATTACTAGCGGGCCTCGAACCCAACTTGAGCAAGTGGTCAGCAACCAATATGCAGGATCTAATTCATCCCCCTTTGTTTTTATGCATGATCTGACGTGGTGACGTAGCATTGGATCATGCGAAAAAAAATCGGGAGAGTAAATGACTCAACCTACTTTCTTAAGCCTTACCTGTAGTTCTCGTACATCGGTCAGGAACACTTTGTGAACAGTCCATGCCTCACGAGTAGCACAACCGTATGTTGGCTTTCTTGTTGCTGATAGCATAGGAAGAATTAATGCACACACGACATTATAGTACGTTTAAATGAAACAGAAGCATCGTTATGGACAATCTTGTGAACACAAGAGAATACTACATAAAATGATCAAAAGTTTAAAATAATTATACTTTTATTTTGGATTTTCACTTTATTCCGCGTGCAATAATCGGATCGACAACTGTTCTGGCTTGAATTGATAAGCTAGTTGTACGTTTACTTGCCTCCTAATATTAATTCATATGTATTGCATCAGCATGTACAACTTTTCATCTCATTGTTTCATTAAAATATTTTAGAATAATTATTTTGCTAATCGACAACGCACAAAAACACATAACGACAAAAACACATCAATAGCGCAGTATTTATGTGTTTTTTTTCGCAAACATGAACAAGTTGCTTTCATCATTTGTTTCAAACCGATTTCAATTGCCCCACCAGGATTTCCCTCATCGTGACAAATCAAATCATGTAATTTGACGATCTTAAAGTCGTTCAGTTCAAATAAGATTATTATAAACTACTGCTTTATCGAGCTCAGTTACATTTATTTCATATTATATTAATATAAACTCCCGTTTCGTTTTACTCAATTTTTTTAGTACAATTGCATACTATCTCTTTTTCTCTCACGGAAATGTTACTCAATTTTCGTAAAAAGTGGATCTTCTCATACAATTAAGTAGATGGACTTTTTGCGAAGATAGAGTAACATTTCCGTGAGAGATAAAGATATAGTATTCAATTTCGCGCGGACACGATTTTGTCTCCTTTCAGATTGAATTCTTATGCTTCCAGTGAATGTTTCTTTCTTTTATTTTAACTAATGTTGGTACTTCACCTTACCACAACTTTCGTGGGTCTGGTAACCAAACAAATTTACGCTGGAATCTGGAGCTTTTTCCCCTTCACCACCTTGGTTGTGTAGAAGTAGAAGTGTCGCTCGGTGCAATAACGGTAGTTTCAGTTGAAAATTTACAGCTACGTCCGTTTTTCTGAAGAGGAATACAGTCATCGCTTCTAAGTAGATCTAAAATGTTCGTAGTTCATCCAGCGGCGTTAGATAATAACTCAATGCGGAACGGATCATGATTGCGGTCGTAGATTGCCTTGAACTTAACGTACATCATGTTGGGGGTTCCGAGTGATGAGAAAATGAACCCGGCTTCATCGTGAGATACGTTATCACCAGATCCAGATAAACAACGGCGCACAAAATCTACGTCTTACAGGACGACCTCTTCTTTCACATTTTTACTAGCAGCAGGAAAATAACTCAAAGTCGCGACCAATAGGAAATCGTTCATTGTTGCGCTCGATTCACCACAACACATCATAAACAACAGTAATCGAACTTAACTTTCAGGGAACCACACTCGAGAAACCTAAATTTCTTACACAATCGATTGAAGATTGAAAATTTTCTGATTTTCAGCTAACCCGAACCGACGTGTAAACATTTCATTGCGTACAGTTTCTAGCTGGTGTCTGAATTTTGACACTTCTCGACAACTTATATAAAAAAGGCGTAACTGGTTTTGTAAATAATGTTGCAACATATGATTCGAATGTAAATTTTTTGAAATTCTAAGCACTTTCACGCAAACTAGAACCACCTCTACAAAGAGTAACATTTTCCTAACATGATAAAAATACAAGGTTCCATGCGAGGGCTGAGAGTTTTGAGATGTATACGTTTGAATCGTTGTTTACAATATCAGATACGTCGTTTTGAATAAGTTGTCGAGGAAATTTAATGTTGTTTCTCAGATACACACATGCACACAAACAGCTGTTATGCAGAGCATGACTAACACGCATACATACGTATGAAGCGAAAAAGACACCAACACATATGCAGATCGCTTAGTTTAAACCACGCACTCATACATATGCATACTTGAAAGCAAAACGATATATTTTATGGCACGTGCTTTTGGAGGTTGTTGTCTACAATGCGTCAAATTTTGAATGATAGGCAACGATCAATTGTTGTATTACGGCATTCATAATACAACAGTTGTCAGTCTTTCAATCACCAGTGCATCCAAAACTGTCAACGACTATTTTGGGTGTACATGAACCACCCACAACACTCTGACTCTGATGGTGCTGACATTTCCCATCTCAAGACTTGAAAGCTAATGTATGCAATGTAAGTAAGTAAGTAAGATGTCTAATCCGGGAGGCAGTTGGAAAGAAGGGACTTTTAGGTGCCGCCTCTGCCTGCCGGGGAAAAAACGAAGAAGAACGATGGGCGAAAGGAGAGGGGAAGAAGAGTGGTTGGTGGAGTGGGGGAGGGGGGGTTAAAAGTTATTTTTTTTTTGTGTCGTGGGGGCGGGGGGGTTGTCTCTCGCTGTTTAGTTGTGTGGGAGGGGTGTGGGTGTGGGTTGGGTGTGGTTTGGTTGGTCGTTGGTGGTGGTTGTGAGTTGTGTGAGATTGTGTTGGTTGGTTGGTGGTTGGTTATGTTGGTGGGTGGGTTAAATTATTTCAATAAGGGGGGAAGAAAAGGAGGTGGAATATTATTACTTGTTTTTGTTGTTTGTGGTGCCACACGCATTCGGTGGACGAGAAATATATGTTGCCACTTTTCACCAACGACGGCGGCGGCAGTTGTAATAATGATGTCAACGTCAAGCCGAAGGACACGGCACTTTTCGCTTTTGCCGGCATGGAAATTCTTTGTGACGTACCAAGAAATATGTTAATCATTATGGTTCCACATCACGTAATACGATAATTTTAATCCGCTTAAGATGGTGCTTTTCTTCGGCTGACTTGCGTTGAGTGCGCAAGGCCAGCACCTCGGCGGAAGGAGCAACAACAACGGCATACAATGGAAGATCCTCCAAAATATGGAACGCGAAATCGCATAGCTTGGGCACGTTGATCCACCACGTACCAATCAGCGGTTTTTATTGTGTTCGTTTTTTTTTTGTTCCAGAACGCCGTGAGCCGGGTGAAAGCGCCGCAAAAATCCAGCTACAGTCGTTTACATAATGTGTTGCTTGGATTGGGGAATATATTATCGCGAACCCGCAGTCGTTTGCAGAGCTGTTTCCAGTAGACTGCCGCTGCAGTAAGCGTTTTATTTTAGTTTGCCGATAGCTAATGTTTGCGTTTTTTTTTTGCTTGGAATAATCAATGAGAAATGTTTCGCAGCATTTTTTTATGCATTTTTAAAATCTCACTATCAAAAGGGGAATAAAACATCAGGAGGAAAACAAGTTTTGACTAGAGCTCCATCCAGTTGCCACCATCCAAGTTCCAATGTACCACGTTTTCCCATTTTCTCGCAATAATCACATCAAGTTGTCCCGGTTATTCAATTTCCTGCCCCATCTCAAGATCCTTCCCGCCGCAGAAATTGGCAGACGATTAAATTACCGACGGCCGACCGGAGACCGCTCTTCCTAAATCAATACCCAAACGGTTTCAAATGGCGAAATAGGAAAGGAAAAGCGTCCGACAAATGCGGGACACTCGTTAGACGGTTCTGCTCTACTCATGATGGACCGAGGAAGAACCGGGCTCGGCACCATCAGAAATCCAATCAGATAAACGATGCAAATCAGTTTAAAGATTTTGGGTAAAATTGCGCCTTTCCACCGGAATCGGCAGATGTCGAGCGCGTGCATCGATGGAAACAAACAAAATCCGATCCCTTCCGACGTGGATAAATTAGATTGGAGCTTGATTTTGAGGACCGACACATCTCCGCTCGGCTGTCCGCAGTATTGATTTTGGATTGACCTTGCTGTTACGATGGATTTTCCTGTTGGTGCGTGAGATAAACATGTCAATCTTCTCCAAATCTTTCTACGACAAAGGACAATAACAGAATAATGTCACCGTGGAGCAAATCCGAATAAACCATGGAATATTGATTGTTTTATTTTGGCCCCCCGCAGTAAAAGCAAACAGAAAACAAATCGCAATAAAAATCATTCATAATAAGCATGACTTGGCATTGACTTTGTCAGGGTTTTCGTCGTCCCGGGAGGCAGAAAGCCGGAACCGACGAAATATGCAATAATAGACCTCTATCCGCTGACTGGGTCTGGGGGGGTGGTGCCTCTGACAAACGAGGAGGCACATCAAACATTTAACATTCCACGGAGGCCATCATCGGTTTGTATGGATTGTGGATGTGACCTAGTTACTCCTAGTCGAAGTCAGCCGTAAGGGCGATGTGCTCCGTGTTTGCTTGATTTGGGCTGTTCGAGCGGCTTGTTTATTACTCGTGCCAAGAGGCGCGCAATGGAAACGGCGATGCTAGATCGATGCGCTGTAATTGGCTTGTTGTTGTTTTTTTTTTATGGATCGGTAGGTACTATGTTTCGTGGTGGTAGAATTGTCACATATCATGCGAATGCTTGTTAGAGCATTTTTTTTTATTATTTTGGTACGAGTATGCGGTAGAATAGTAGATCCTCAACATGTTCCGATTGAGATTCATTTGAGAAATTTGAATATACAAGAATTGAATCGAAATACAATATTATTTCATGATTTATTTGAAAATAGTGCTTCGATAGTGGACTGAATCACTTCATCCAACGCTATTACTCCTGAATAGGAAGGAGTTTAGGTGGTGATCATGGTCCGCGGGTAGAATTTAAGCCTTCTCGATCTTCATTTCACTTCACATTTCGCCTTACCAGCTATCAACCAACTGCTTATACCCCTTATCACAATTTTGCGAATATTGTGCGACTATGCATTAGGCTCGCCGGCCGAGGGACCGGAGCCTAGGCAGCAGTGTTACGATAGACGGGGATACATTCGAGGTGGTGGTGGTGGAAGAATTCATCTACCTTGGATCCTTGCTTACGGCTGACAACGACAACAGCCGTGAAATCCGAAAACGCATCATCAGTGGAAGTCGTGCCTACTACGGGCTCCAGAAGAACTTGCGGTCAAGAAAGATTCACCCCCACACTAAATGTACCATGTACAAAACGCTGATAAGACCGGTTGTTCTCTACGGGCACGAGACGTGGACGATGCTTGAGGAGGACCTGCAAGCACTTGGTGTTTTCGAACGCCGGGTGCTTAGGACCATCTGTGGCGGCGTACAGGAGGATGGAGTGTGGCGGCGAAGATGGAACCACGAGCTAGCTGAACTCTACGGCGAACCCAGCATTCAGAAGGTCGCGAAGGCTGGAAGGATACGGTGGGCAGGGCATGTTGCGAGAATGCCGGACAACAACCCTGCAAAAATGGTGTTCGCCTCGAATCCAGCCGGTACAAGAAGGCGTGGGGCACAGCGAGCACGATGGGCGGACCAGGTGCAACAGGATCTGACGAGTGTGGGTTGTCAACGAGGTTGGAGAGAGGCAGCCATAGACCGAGTATATTGGCGAAATGTTGTAGATGAAGTCATATCGTAAATACGATGTATGGCTATTTAAATAAATAATAATGCATTAGTCGACAATGCTCATAATTGAATAATCAATTTAATAATCAATTATCTGTTTTTAACATTAGTTCAAAAAAATGAAATAATGATTTAATGATTGACCAAGGTTTCTAATGCAAAATTCAATGCGCTGAATTAAATGCCGTGGTAAGAAAAAAATGAAAGTAGAACCACTTTTGAGATAAAATTTTTTTTTTGGGCTTTGAATTTTGGACAAAGGTACGTTTACTTAAATGTAATTATCTAGTGCATCAATTTGAAATCTTTTCTTTTTTGGAAATGAAGCTAAATCAATTTGCTATTATTCACTTGAGCATTATGTTTTGATTATAAAAAATATTTTGGAGTTATTGAAAAGTTTATTGCATTTTTTTTCCTATTTTCTGCAAATTTTCCATAAAAATCTCGTTTAATCAACATTTTCAATGAGATAACACGATACAAAAATTCATACTAAAATTGGATCTTTAAAAACCATTAAAAACTGGAGAAAATGAGTCTTTAATGGATGGAATCGGTTGAAAATTGTCGAGGTTATGAGTATTGTTTGCACTTAAAAATGTTGCTGAAATACAACAGCTTTAGAGTTCCACTACTAGGTGTCGTTGTAAGCATCCAAACATCGCATGTAAAATTTTCATGGGAAATTCTTTTCCCATGATTGAGGCACATCAGGATTAAAAACCGAGTTGATAGAAAAAAAAAATATTCGGATATTAGAAAAAAAAAAAAAGGTTGAAAATCGAATGCCTTTGTCTGCGATGATCCGAACTTGTTTTTTCGCATCAGAAACCAACAATTGTCAGCCATCATTGCTTCATTCCAAAACCCTTGATAACGACGTTCCATCATCTTCATTTGTTGTCACCAAGATTTTCCGGGAAAAAATTCAAATTAATATGGAGGAAATGTATCTTCAAAGACATATTCACATCTGTGTTCAGTGAAATAAAAGAATAAGAAATTAGTTAGAACAAACTAATTTTTTTTAAAGTTATACCTATTTTCTAATAATTCAGCAATTAATCGACAGTTTTCTCATCATCTGGACTTCTGAAATTTCCCAAAATGTTTGTGACAACACGCTGGGACGATTTCCACGCTTCTTCTTTATCTGGTTTCAAATTTGTAATAAATGCGGAATCATTTTTTATTTGTGGGCCAACAAATACATCTTTCTTTATCTTCGCGTCAGATAAATTTGGAAATACTGCTTTCACGTACCGAAGTGCTGGCACTTCTTATTGCAACGCTTTGACGAATTTTTTGAATTTTTTTTGTTGTTTTTTTGTTTTTTTTTCTTTTGATTTTTTTTTTATTTTTTTTTTTGGCTGCCTACACCCTGACCTATGTGAATCCACCTTCAGTAGAACTAGCTCTGCATTTATTGATGGTCTGTCATTACTTAACATGCAGCAACTAAATCCAATTGTGAACCACAGAAACCGTACCCTCGACGTAGTTTTCGGCAACGAGAGAGCTGTTTGTCAGTGCAACATAACGGAAGCTGCTGAAACGATGCGTGAAATGGATGCATTTCATTCTGCACTATTTGCTAAACTAAGCTGTCCTACAACAATTTACCTCGTAGAACCCGTTGCAGTACAGCAATTCAATTTCCGCAAAGCTGATTTTCCTGCATGAAACCGTGCCATCCTTCAGGCTGATTGGACACCACTATACAGTACTGGAAGAAATAAAGTGCTCACTCGGAAATAATTATATGATTGCTTCATAACTTCATCAAATTTGATTATATTATTTAGCTTTCTTCTGCAAAGTTGACTTAATTTGCGTTATCTCTCAGTTTTTGTAGAAAAAAAAATTGCTATTCTCTTGAAATCAAAAAAAAACTTTTTTTACTTAAATTAAGTTGTTTTTGAACTGGAAGAAAAAAAGTGCTCACTTTTACCTTATAATATTTTACGGTGTTTTGTTCGTTCCCAGTCGCTGATATTGACATATCCTCTTATTGTTGTTTATGCGCGGTATATTCAAGAACAATTTTTCCCTCCGGGGGAACTTGTTCGTTATTCGTGTTTTAAGATGGAAAGTAAGCAAATCCCCCTAAAAATCCGTAAACTCATCGTTCGAGACCACCAGAACCATGAATCGTTCCGGAAGATTGCTGCTAAGTATGCTTTAAGCTACTCTGGTGTAAGGAAGGTATGGAAGAAATTCGAACAATGTGGAAGTGTGGCAGACAAATCAGGTCGTGGGAGAAAGCGGCTTACGTCACCACGCGAAGATTCGAGAATCGTACGAGAAGCAAGAAGATGCTCATCAATAACCAGCCGTGCTATACGTGAGAACTTGAATCTGAAGGTATCCGAAAGAATTATTCGCTACAGGCTGCAAGAAGCTGGATTGAAGAGCAAGTATGCAAGTCGAGGCCCTCTAATCAGAAAAGTGAATAGAATCAAACGATTGAAATTTGCTCAAAAGTATGCGGAACAGCCCGTAGAATTCTGGAAACGAGTGGTATGGTCTGATGAGAGCAAATTTGAACTGTTTGGCAAGAAACAGCGCCCTCGTGTTTGGATAAAGTCGGGAGAACGCTTATTGGATCAGAACGTGCAGAAAACTGTAAAACATGGTGGCGGAAGTATTATGGTTTGGGGGTGCTTCTCGTGGTCCAGCGTTGGAAATCTCGTAGAAATCGAAGGTATCATGACTGCTGATCGTTACATTGATATAATGAATGAAAATCTGGAGGAATCGCTTCTTAAAATGGGGCTTGAGGAAAGCTTCATTTTCCAGCAGGACAATGACCCAAAGCACACAGCACGAAAGTCAACTGCATTCTTCAAAGCAAATCGCATTAAACTGTTGGAATGGCCACCACAATCACCTGACCTCAACCCGATTGAAAATTTGTGGTCGATTTTGGATAGACAGGTGGATAAAGGCGAAGTGACGAACAAAACCAAGCTTTTCAAAGCTTTAAATGAAGCGTGGCAGAACATCGATGAAACATATCTGCACAACCTCGTCGAAAGCATGCCACGACGTCTACAAGCAGTGATCCAGGCAAAAGGTGGACATACTAAGTACTAAAAGCTTTATATACTGTGTTTTCTTTACAATTTCTCTTGTGAGCACTTTATTTTTTCCAGTCGATAACAGAAAAGGTTCAATAAAAATTAAGATATAAATTTCCAGTCCTAGATTTTTATTATTTTCTTTGCACGAAACGATAAAACGGAAGAATAAGATGAATTATGTCGAATACAGCTCAAGGTTTTCTCTGAAAGTGTAAAGGGTGTCACTCTTCAAGATTATTCGTTTTGGTGAGCACTTTATTTTTTCCAGAACTGTATGTCAACGAAGCTGTCGGAATCCTAACTGACACGCTCACTGAACTGTTTCGTCTTCATATTCCCTCACCAAGCCTCAATCAGAGTCCTCTCTGGTCGAATCAAACTCTGAGAACCGTTACCTGATTATCAAGCGAGATTTTCAGACTGCCAGCAACAGATACAGGAACTACAATCGCCTGCTATACTCACGGTATGTTCAGCAAAAGCAATATAATTTGAAGCGTAACCCCAAGCGATTCTGGTCATTTGTAAACGAAATACGTAAGGAAAATGGTCTACCGTCTATTATGTCCAGTCTTGATAAAACTCATGCTCGTTAGGTTCAACAGCGTAGATTATCAGGCAACATAACATTGACTACCTATAACTTCCATGCGAAAATCAAATGATAACTCGTTTCAACAAACGTAACCAGAAGAATGAACGTTAGATTTTCAAAGTGCTTTGATATTCATTTATGTAAACAGGTTCATTTTCAATGTGAATTTCAAAATGTCAGAAATGAAATTCAATAATCTACAATGAATATCAATTACCCCTCGGGATTGGAAAATATGCAAGGGCAGTCCAGTCCACGGTATTCTTGCTCAACATTGCTAGCATCTATTCTTCTGGGACGATGATGACGGCCCTGGTTTTTCCATGTTCGTATTAGGATTCAAAATCACTTAATTATAAAGAAAATCATCACAAGAGATGATATTCAGGTTTCGTCAAATGAAATTCATGCTTACCGATTGATAATCAAAACAACAGCGACAGCAGATTTTCGACCCGCACTTAGAGCCGACTTCATTCATTGCAGCAAAGAAAAATCAGTTGGCATAGAAGTGATAGCGATAGCCATGAAAACTGGGAAAGTTAACATCATCATTACACTGGGATAAAATCATTTTCACTTCTAATGGATATTTTATGAAAATCCAAGGCACTGATTATGTCTTATGGTACAGACACAGGCGCCTCCCCCACTGAGATATGCAGACTATTTGCGTGCCATTTCTCAAGTGTTTTCAAACCTGAAATAGCTTCTTCGCAACACATTAGCGCTGCCCTCAATAATGTTCCTGAAGGAGTACTAGAAATACAGAATATAGTCTTTTCTGAAGCAGACATCAATGATGCTATCAATAAACTAAAGTGTTCGTGTCAGCCAGGGCCGGATGGTATTCCACCTATTGTGTTCAAAAAGTGTGCAACTGCCCTCTGCGCTCCCCTAACAGCCATTTGCAATCAATCAATCGCTCAATCAACGTTCCCAGATGGATATGGAAGGAATCTTTTCTGTTTCCTGTTTTCAAAAAAGGGAATCGCGGAAACGTATCAAACTATCGTGGCATTACTTCTTTATGTGCAGGCTCCAAGTTGCTGGAAACTCTAATAAATAAAACGCTATTTCATGCAGCCAAAAATCACATTTCGTGCAATCAACACGGATTTTTTGCCGGGAGGTCAACGGTCACTAACCTCACAGAATTTACTTCATACTGCATACGAAATATGGAGAATGGGGCTCAAATAGACACTATATACATCGATTTGAAGGCTGCTTTCGATCGTGTAGATCATTCCCTGCTTCTTGCAAAGATACAACGGATGGGAGCTGCACCAAACTTCGTCAACTGGCTAAAATCCTACTTGATAGATCGTAACTTGGCTGTGAAAGTTAGGACAGCCCAGTCTAGCTATTTTTCAAACTCTTCCGGTGTTCCTCAGGGAAGCAACCTTGGCCCGCTGTTATTTTCCCTGTTTTTTAACGATGTGTGCGCTGTACTTCCACGAGGGTGTCGGCTTTTGTATGCAGATGATTTGAAAATCTATCGTATTGTTAGCTCAATCGGAGACTGGCGGGAACTCAATAGACTAGTTGACGTTTTAACGGAATGGTGCGGAATCAACGAGTTAACCATCAGTACGAACAAATGCTCGGTGATCTTATTCACTCGCAAAAAAGATCCAATCACATGGAACTACAACATTGGTGGTGAATATTTGGAGAGAGTGTCTGCGACCTTGGAGTACATCTCGACACGAAACCCACCTTTAGAGAGCATTACTCATTTGTAATCTCTAAAGCTAACCGAAACTTAGGATTTATCTTTAGAATTGCCCATGAATTCAGAGATCCATACTGTTTACGTGCGTTGTACTACTCGTTGGTACGATCCGTTCTGGAGTATGCTGCTGTGGTGTGGAGTCCATACACTGGAGTCTGGACATCAAGGATTGAAGCTGTTCAGTCACGGTTTGTTCGCTATGCGCTGAGGTTTTTGCCATGGCGTGATCCTACCGATCTGCCTCCGTATCAGAAAAGATGCCCGCTACTTGGAATGGACACGTTGAGCAGAAGACGACAACTGGAAAGAGTTCTATTTGTGCAAAAAGTGTTAACCGGTTGTATAGATTCACCTAGTATTTATTTTCATTAACGTCATTCCCCGTAACTTGAGACGCACTGATTTCCTTAGGCTAGGTTTTAGACGCACCGATTATGGTCAGAACGATCCACTACGTGTAATGTGTTGTACGTTTAACAGTGTGTACAGTTTGTTTGATTTTCGTATTAGCACTAAAGGGTGTATTCGATAAAAATGGCACATACATATATACTCATCAAAATTAAACTGATTATCGGATTTTCTTGAAATTTTCAGGGAATGAAGAACTACTAATGAGTTTTGATTTACAATATACAATATGCCCGCACCTTCCTTTTCACTCCAGCCATCACATTTTGTACAACCGATTTTCCCAGTGTTTTTGTTGTTTTTACCCAAATTTTCTTCAATTCTAGCTCTGTTCTTATAGTTTTGGGATGTTTGCGAAGTTCCGTTTTCATAATTGCCCAGAATTTTTCAATTGGACGAAGTTCCGGTGAATTTGGTGGGTTCATATCCTTTGGCACAAAATTGACTCCGTTGGCTCGGTACCACTCCAATACGTTTCGAGCGTAGTGGCAGGATGCTAGATCAGGCCAAAACAGAGTTGATCCTTTGTGCTTCTTAATGAATGGCAAGAGACGCTTCTTAAGGCACTCTTCCGTGTAAATCGAACCGTTTATTGTTCCGGAAGTGATGAAGGGAGCACTTATTTCACCACATCCGCAAATCGCCTGCCAGATTAGAAACTTCTTTGCAAATTTCGATAGTTTCTTCTTTCGTACATCCTCCGGAACATCGAACTTCGACTTGACAACGAAATATTCTTGCCCAGGAAGTTGACGGAAGTCGGCCTTGACGTATGTTTCGTCATCCATCACGATGCAACCGGATTTGGTGAGCAGCTTCGTGTAAAGTTTCCGGGCGCGGGTTTTCGCAGTGATGTTTTGTTTTTCATTCCGGTTTGGGGCTTTTTGCACTTTGTAAACATGTAACCCAGCACGCTTCATGGTTTTCTGCACAAAACCGACTGGCACCTTAGACTTTTTAGCGACATCTCGAATTGACATGTTTGGACGGTTCTTGAATTGTTGTACGACTTTCCTGGCCATTTTACTGTCCATTGGACCACTTTTACGACCACTCCCTTCCTTCCTTTGGACACTCAGACGCTCCTTGAAGGTTTTTATTACACGAGACACAGTTGTATTTGCAATTCCAAGCCTTTTAGCAATCCACCGGTGGGACGCCCCTGGATTTTGATTGTGAGTGCACTAAATTTTCTCACGGACAATTTCTTGTTTCGACGACATGACTGGAACTACTGAATGTATAACTATGAAACTCAGCAGATGTAAATAATACACTATGGATAAGATCTACTCAAATTTCTAGGTTTTTACTCATACGATTCAAAAGTTACAGAAGATTTTCTGTGTGCCATTTTTATCGAATACACCCTTTAAGAGTTTTAGACAACGATTGCTGAATTCGAATTTCTTTGTTAAGTTTGTTTAGTTTAAGTTTAATTCATGTGGACCGTGTTGTCAGATGAATCTTACAATATGTAATGATCAGTTGGAAATTCTCGATGTTTTGAGTATTTTTGTAAGACACTTAAAAATGTTGCTGAAATACAACAGCTTTAGAGTTTCACTACTAGGTGTCGTTGTAAGCATCCAAACATCGCATGTTAAGTTTTCATGGGAAATTCTTTTCTTTACCAATCAATTTGATTGAGGCACATCAGAATTGAAAATCGAGTTGATACTAAACTAAAATTATTCGGGTATATATATATAAATCTATTCTATTCTATTCTATTCCATTCTATTCTATTAAAATGGTCGGGAATCCAATGACTTAGGCCTCGATTTTCCAAAAAAAAATTCTCGAATCAGAAACCAACAATAGTCAATCATTGCTTCATCCCAAAACCCTTGCTAACGAAGTTCCATAATCTTCATTTGTTGGTGACTTTCGTCACCAAGATTTTCCGGGAAAAAATCCAAATTAGAATGGAGGAAATGTATCTTCAAAGACATATTCACACCTGTGTTCAGTGAAATAAAAGAATAAGAAATTAGTTAAAACAAACAAATTATGTTTAAGTTATACCTATTTTCTCATCATTTTGTAGCAATTTATAGACATTTTACTCATAATCTGGACTTTTGAAATTTCCAAAAAAGTTTATTACAACACGCTGGAACGATTTCCACGCTTTTTCTTTATCTGGTGTCAAAATTGTAATGAATGCGGAATTATTGATCAGTTTTTTGATTGTGGGCCAACAAATACACATTCCTTTATCTTCGCGTCAGATATATTTGGAAATACTGTTTTCAAGTACTGGAATGCTGGCCCTTCTTTTTGTAACGCATGGCAAAATTTTTGTATACCCCTAGCTTTAAATGTTCGACTGTCCCATTTGCTCAAAAAACACATATATTATGTGTATCCCTGTTGCAATCCAGTCAACATGGCAAAATTTTTTAGATCGGAACAAATTTTCCAATCGTCCAATTGTGAATTTATCAATTTGAGCAAAAAAAAAGCCATTGATACGTCTCCTTCATATTAACGGTGTGAGCTAATGAAATAGCAGGTTTCTCATTTCCTTGAAGTAGTAGAACGGCTTTCAAACTCAACTTGCTGCTATCGATGAATAAATGCCATTCAACTGGATCATATGGCTCACCAAACTCTTCAACCAAGCCGTTCACGTCATGGCAACAACATGCTTTATCCTTTGTAGAATAATATTTGTCAAATTTCATCTGACAATTTCTGTGACAAAAAATTTTGACCTCCTTGCTCAGCATGTTGTGTTCTTTCAAGCTTTCGCACCAAATCATAAAATTCGGATTGTGTAAACAATTTTGGGTTTCTTTCCAATTCCTCCTCGAATTCCTTCCCGCTTTTTGTAACGGTTGATTCAACAGAGGGCGTTCGTTTCCGCTTTGGATAAACAGGATACGGGACTGAACTTGAATGTGGAAGCGGTTTTGTCATAGAAGCCACATGTGGATATTCAATGATGTCCTTGTTGCTCAACTTTTGTTAAGAAGAAATAACAATCCGTTGCATGACAGACGGTCGACGTCATATGATTATTTCAGATTCATGGGATGTGTTTTAACAATTCGTGAAGACAAAACATTGTTATTCGGTATTTGCATAAAATTTTCGAACTTTACGCTTAACTCCGTCCATTAGGGTTTGTACAGACTCTTCAGAAATCGTAGAAGCCGTCTTTGTCCAAATTTGCTGGAAGTGTTTGATGTCTTTGATTCCTTGCTTCCGCTTCATCAGAGCCCAATATTTCTCGATTGATCGTAGCTCTGGGCAATTTGGCGGGTTTGAGAACTTTGGTACAATGTTCACTTGATTTGCTTGCTACCGCTCCATCACAGTTTTAGCATAGTGGCATGATGCCAAATCGGGCCAGAACAAAGGTTTTTCTTTCTGACTTTTGATGAAGGGTAGCAATCGCTTCTGCAGACACTCTTTCTGATCAATCTCCTTGTTGATTGTGCCTGATTGTGCCTGTAGTGACGAAAGATTTACTCTTTTTGCCACACTTGCAAATTGCTTGCCACACAAGGTATTTTTTTGGGAAATTTCGATGCCTTCGTCGTTCTGAAATGCTCAGCTGTAGCATTTTTGGCCATAGCAGAATTAAAAGCCAGCCCTGGAAGCTGCTTGAAATCCTCCAGGACATAAGTTTCATCGTCCATAACAACGCATGAAAACTTCGTCAAATATTCGCAGTACAAACGTCGAGCCCGTGATTTTGCTGCCAAGTTCTGTTTGTCGTTGCGATTTGGAACTGTTTTTACTTTATACGACTTAAGTCCCAAACTTTGTTTTGATTTTTGGACAAAACCAGGCGACATCCCTATTTTACGAGCCACCGTTCGAATGGAGAGATTTGGGTTTTTCACCTTTTCACCTTTCGGTCCATGACAGAATCAGCGCGTCCAATGTTTTTGTCACTTCTCGGTTTCCTCTCCACCGTCAAATGTTCCGAAAATGATTTGAGCACATCGTGAACAGTGGATTTAGGCAAATCCAATGTTTTTGCAAGGTCCCGTATTGACAAGTCAGGATTTGCCGTACGCCCGTACAAAATTCGCTCGCGCACTTGTTTTTTTTTTCGTCGCCATCTTGAATACTAAACATGAAATGTAAACATCTATCATAGTCTTTTTCGTCATAGACTCTCAGCTATACCACAGTGATCAAATTGTAAAATTTAATCCTTTAGTTATGAACAACGAAGATTGGATGGAAAAAAAATACAACTTTGATTGTTCATATCAAGTTATTGATCCTGGGCGTGATTCGTGGGCAAGAGGTGGCCCAAACCTCCGCCAAGGATCGATTGTTTTCTATACAGACGGTTCGATAATGAACAATCAAGTGGGAGCTGGGGTAACTGGCCCAGGGATTAACCTTTCAATCCCAATGGGAAAGTGGCCAACTGTATTTCAAGCTGAAATTCAAGCAATTCTGGAATGTTCTGCTATATGCTTACGCAGAAACTATAGATATTCAAATGTATGCATTTTTTTCGGATAGTCAAGCAGCTCTGAATGCTTTAAAGTCAGCAATATGCACGTCCAAACATGTTTGGGAATGTGTTCAATCACTTCGCAAATTGTCTTGTCGTAATCAAGTCAATTTGTACTGGGTTCCTGGTCATTCTGGAATTGATGGAAACGAGAAAGCCGATGAACTAGCAAGACTCGGATCGTCTCATCAGTTTGTAGGACCTGAACCCTTTTGTGGTGTATCTGCTTCTTCTCTTAGAATGGAGATGAAAGCCTGGGAATGCTTGAAAGTGGAGACAAACTGGAACAACACTTTCAAAGCTAGGCAATCAAAGCGGTTCATTACTCCAAACATTTCAATGACTCGCAAGTTACTAGATCTTACCAAAAAAGATCTAACAATATATACAGGCCTTATAACCGGTCACTGTCCGAGCCGTTATCACTTGAAGCTGATAGGAAAACTTCAAGATGATTCATGTCGATTCTGTAACATGGATAGAGAAGACTCGGAACACTTGTTATGCTACTGCCCGGCAATTTTCAATAATAGGCTGAAGTTCTTTAACAAAGGGCTACTAGAACCCCTTGAGATATGGAGAACAAATCCCAGTACGGTAGTACACTTTATTCGGAGCGTTATACCGTCCTGGGACAATGCTTTAGGTCAGACTTTCACGATCACTTCTATCAATAGTGATGCGTCATGCTGAAAATAACTAAAGCAACAATAAAAAGGGGATATGTCACAATAGATCTAAAAATTGGTCGCAGTGAAGAAAATACCCGACACGGAATAGAAAAAGATACCACAGTGAAATTTTTCATTCCTACGTGCAATATTTCAAAACTTACAATGATTTGAAGGTGTCCGGATTAATGTGGATACAGACCTTATTGAGGCACCGGCTCCTCTTTGAAAAAAATGAAGCATTTCATACTGCTATTGAATATTCCATTCTCAGTCATGACAACGCCACACTGTTGAAAAACGATTTATCAGGACCTTATTTTGATTTAAAACAAGCAGAATACAACCTAATTAAAAAAAAACTTAAACTTGTTTGATTGGCAAACCGTAATTCGCAATTTTCCAACAGAGCAGGTCGTTTTTGTAGTCTTTCAAAATTTCTACGATATATTAAGGATTGCATTACTCGAAAGCGATAAGAAAAGAACAAATCAAAATTCGATGTGGTTTAATAAGAAAATTATAAATCTGAAAAATAGTACGCAAAAAGTGCACAAAACTTTTAAAAAAGATAAAAAGGATATGAACCTCACAATATATTTGACAATCTGTGATCAACTGAATTAAGAAATGAAGAGCGCACATGAGGAGCATAAAAGTACAACTAAGACTTAGACCTGAAATCATTTTTGAACCTTGTTAAAGATAAGAAGAAGATGACAAATTTTCCAACAAAAATGCAATTCAACGACAAATACGCTAAAAATCCAACGGAAATAAGTAACTCATTTGCTGATTTTTTTTTTGATTTACTGAAATACTGGAGGTTTGCTTTAATAAATACTGGTGGTAATCCACTAGGGCCAGTTCTTTAAGAAGCTCTTAAGGAGCTTGTCCTGATGGATTACCCCCGGTTTTTGGGAAAACATTTTAAAGGAATTTGGGAACCTTTGTTTTGTGTTTTCAATCATCTTTATAAACTGGCGTCTTTCCCCCCTTGTTCGTGCATCACGAAAAGGTTATCTACGTGCCACCTATGTTTCAACTCGCATCGACCGACAGCACCGATCATTGCCGTTTCATCGATTATGGCGTCCCGTGGAAAAGAGATTTGTCGGTCTCACTCTATCCAGGCAACCTAGCAAAATGGAGGAACCCTCTATAAAAGGCGAGCCGTCATCATTAAACGATCATCAGTTTCTCAACGTCACCATCATCCAATACACCGAACAGTGAAATTCAAAACAAAGGACGAAAGTAAATATGTGAATAGAATAAATTTAGTTCCATTAGAATAGTAGTTTTCTGAAATAAAAGTAGTGTTATAGTTGAAGTAGTGTGCAATAAAGGTGTTCTAAATTCACTTCTGCGTGCCAAATTGTTTAATTGCGCTCGAAATTAGTAAAGGGAAGGCGTAAAAAGAACTTGATTGTGACAGTGTCCCCGTTGTGCTAGTGCTCAAAAACTTTTGAGCACAGAATCACTGTTCTCCAAGAGATATCGAACATTTGGTCCTTCGAACCGGATCGGTCGTCGAAACTCCGTCCATTCTGGAACCTTCCCGTAGTGATACGAACCACCATTTGGCCATCGCAAAAACGATCGATCAAGGCGGATCCGCCATATCAACCAGCTGACAAAAGTTTATATTGTGCGATTCCGCCATCGTTCCTGCTACTTTGAGACATTTACAAGGCACGAATTGCCTTTAACAAGGTAATTAGCGTTCCTTCTTTTTATTATTTTCCGTTTGAGCTACGCGGTCTTTCGCTTTTCAGACCCGGCTCACCATCCACGTACTCTGCTGTTCTCAATTTTCTGGATTTCACCAACGCTACTGCTGAGATATTAATCGGTAAAATGTCGACTGACCGCCGAATCAAGACTCTTAAACTGCGACAAAAGAGCTTAATTACGTCACTCACCCTCATTAAAACGTTCGTGGATGGATTCAACGAAGAGACGCAGGGCCACGAGGTGCCTGTCCGCCTAGAGAACCTGATCAAATTGTGGTCGGACTACAACACAGTCCAAGTCGAGCTGGAAACCCTAGACGAAGCTGAATTCGACGTTCATCTTAAAGAGCGAACTAAACTGGAGTCCATGTACTATTACGTCAAGGGCTCCTTACTAGCTTACAATAAAACTCCGATCACACCAACTCACCCATGTGCACATCAATTAGAAGCGCAATTCCCTTCGTCGGCATCGCAGGTGCGTTTGCCGGACGTTAAACTCCCAATCTTCGATGGAAAGCTGGAACACTGGCTCAACTTTCATGATTTATTTGTGTCGTTGGTTCACTCGTCTGTCAGTCTTTCCAACATACAAAAATTTTATTACTTGCGATCGTCGTTGTCGAATGCAGCCTTGCAGCTCATCCAAACAATCCCTATATGCGCCAATAACTACTCTGTGGCATGGAACCTTCTACTGGAACACTTCCAGAATCCTGTTCGTCTGAAGCAAACGTATGTTGATGCCCTCTTCGACTTCGTTTCAATCAAAAGAGAATCACCAAATGAACTTCACAGTTTAGTTGAGAAATTCGAGGCAAATGTCAAGGTATTACAGCAGTTGGGTGAACGTACGGAGTACTGGGATATCTTGCTTATCCGGATGCTCAGTACTCGTCTCGATCCAACAACAAGGCGTGATTGGGAGGAGTTCTCATCGACCAAGCAAGCAATCACCTTTAAGGAGCTGACGTCATTTATCCAGCGGAGAGTGACGGTACTGCAATGTATCCAAACGAAGTCCAACGAAGTTCAACCGTCGGTTGTTCAGAAGAAGCCAGTTCAAAGATCCGTTTCGAGCCATGGAGCTAATTCGGTAAATCTTCGCAAGTGTGTTGTCTGCTTTGAGCATCACCCATTGTATTTATGTGGAAAGTTTTCGCAATTATCAATGGAAGAAAAAGAAAAAGAGGTACGTCGTCACCAACTTTGCCGTAACTGTTTGCGAAAGGGACACCATTCTAGGGATTGTTTATCATCTACCAACTGCCGAAAGTGTCAAGGACGTCATCACACTCAACTCTGCTTGAAGAATTCCTCTTCGTCTTCAAATTCGAAGCCTGTTATTTACCAGCAACAGCAACCGGCAACTCCTACTCCAGTATTCGAACCTCCGACCACATCTGCATCGGCTACGGTCGTCGAGTCGAGCAGTTGCGCTTCCGGTGGTCAAAAACAGAAAAGAGTTCTGCTTGCTACCGCTGTCATCATCTTGGTCGACGACAACGGAGTCGAACACCTAGCTCGTGCACTTTTGGACTCTGGCAGCGAATGCTGCTTCATCTCTGAACGCTTTTCGCAACGCATTAAAGCCCAAAGGAAAAGGATTTACCTACCGATCACTGGAATTGGTCAGGCATCAACAAAGGCTAAACTAAAATTCTCTTCCACAATACGTTCTCGAGTTGGCGAGTACTCCACCAACGTCGAATTCCTAGTTTTGCCCAAAGTTACGATTGATTTACCAGCTACATCTGTCGATACTTCAACTTGGAACATACCACTCAGCATTCAGCTAGCAGACCCATCGTTCGACAGTATTAATCCCGTCGACATTATTATTGGGGCCGAAATCTTTTTCGACGTGTTTAAGGTTCCGGGAAGAATCCCGCTTGGCGACAATCTCCCAGAACTGGTCAACTCCGTCTTTGGTTGGGTAGTAGTAGGGAAATCAACAACAAATCCGTCTACCGCTCTCGTCGTCGCTAATGTAGCTACCGTCGCAGATATCCATCATCTAGTGGAAAGGGTCTGGAAAATCGAGGAAGACAGCACATCGACAGCGTACTCCGTCGAAGAAGCTGCCTGCGAAGAGCATTTTCGACGCACGGTCAGGCGGAACTCTGAAGGAAGGTACATCGTCAGATTGCCTTTGAAGGATGAAATCATCAAGCAACTCGGCGACAACCGTCGCACTGCTGTTCGCAGATTTCGAATGCTGGAAGGTCGTCTTGGTCGTAGTGCGGACCTTGCCCAACAATATCGTGCTTTCATGGATGAGTATCTCGCATTGGGTCATATGAAGCAAGTGTTTGACTATCAATCACCTCCAACTCCGTGTTATCACATGCCTCACCACGCTGTGGTTCGAGAAGAGAGCACTACCACGAAGCTGCGAGTAGTTTTTGATGCATCTTGCAAGACCTTGCAAGGACTTTCTCTCAACGACGCACTCATGGTAGGTCCAACTGTCCAGCAAGATATCCGTTCGATCATCATGCGTTCCAGAATTCGTCGAGTCATGATTATCGCCGATGCCAAGCAGATGTATCGGCAAATTCTCGTAGACGAGAGTGATACTCCGCTTCAGCGAATCGTTTGGAGGCCATCACCGGAATTGCCACTGAGTACTTACGAGCTCCTAACAGTTACCTATGGCACCGCGAGTGCACCTTTCCTCGCCACTCGAGTTCTTTCGCAACTGGCAGATGACGAGCAAGAAAATTTTCCTGAGGCAGCTGAGATTTTACGCAAGGACTTTTACGTAGATGACCTTTTCTCGGGAGCAAATAACGTCAAAGATGCAACTCGGATCCGTCAAATGTTAGAAGCACTCCTAATCAAGGGCGGATTTGAACTTCGAAAGTGGGTATCCAGCGAAGAAGCTGTTTTGGATGGACTCGCACCAGAAAATCGAGCGCTCAAAGCGTCCATTGACCTGGATCGTGATCAATCCATCAAATCGTTGGGGCTTCATTGGGAACCCGCACCGGACCTGCTAAAATACTGCATTGAGACACAGGCAAATATGTTCGATCATCTACTTACCAAACGAATCGCATTGTCTCAAATTGCTCGCCTCTTTGACCCACTTGGTCTATTGGGACCGGTCATAATCTCCGCTAAACTCTTTATGCAAGAACTCTGGATGCTAAAGGACGATGACGGTAAGATTTGGAGCTGGGACCAAGAACTTCCAACATCAATGAGGGAACGTTGGCATAATTACCGCTTTCAGCTATCTCTTCTCAACGACCTTCGTATTGAGCGCTACGTCCTCTCTTCGAATCCGTCAAGCGTTCAGTATCACTTCTTCTCGGATGCTTCTCAGCACGCATACGCTGCGTGCTGCTACACGAGATCGGCAAGCGCTTCTGGAACAGTTAAAGTAGCCCTTTTGACAGCAAAATCCAAAGTAGCGCCCTTAAAACAGCAGAGTATTCCTCGTCTGGAACTGTGTGGAGCACTTCTCGCCGCCGAACTTTTATCAAAAGGTGATCGCATCTCTCGAACTTCCCGGTGAAACTTTCTTCTGGGTTGACTCTACTACGGTCATCTGCTGGCTTAAAGCTACACCGTCAACGTGGACCACCTTCGTAGCTAATCGTGTCTCCAAAATCCAGTTAGCTACGTAAAACTGTTCCTGGTATCACGTCTCCGGACAAGAAAATCCTGCAGACTGTCTATCCCGAGGAATTCTGGCAGAAAACCTTATCAAGAACCAACTCTGGTGGCAAGGACCGACGTGGCTTCAGCTAGACCAACCCTCCTGGCCAATAGACCAATCTCACAACGAATCAAACAGCGAGATACTTCAGGAAGCAGGCAAGCGATCAACACTCGTCTGTCCAGCATCAACAAAACCATCGTTCATCGACTTGTACGTGGCCAAATTCTCCGACTACGACCAAATGCTTCGTGTAACTGCATATTGTCGTCGGTTCATCCAGTTTTGTCGTAGAACTTCAATTTCCAACCTCACAACAAGCTATGTCACGACGGACGAAAAGAACACTGCAGAAGCAATCATCATTCGGCTAATTCAACAACAATCCTTCGCAGAAGAGTGGAAGCATCTCAAAGATTCAATGCCCGTGTCGTCGAAATCCCGCCTACGTTGGTTCCATCCGTTCTTATCCGCTGATCAACTAATTCGGATTGGAGGTCGTCTAAATCAAGCGCAGCAGCCGTATGACAGCAAGCACCAGACTGTCCCATTTGCTCAAAAAACACATATATTTTGTGTCCCTCTGTGTTCCAATCAAGCAAGGAAAAATTATTTGTTCGAAACAAATTTTCCTTTCGTCCAATTGTGAATTTATTTATTTGAGTAAAAAAAACCATTGATTCATTCGCCTCCTCCACATTTACGGGCTGAGTGAATGAATTAAAGGGTTTGCTTTTTCTTTGATTTGTTGAAAAGCTTGTTTTTCAATCTAATTGCTCTTGTTGCTATAAATAAATTCATCTCGTTCATATGGTTCATCTCACTAATCTATCAATCAGCCCATGCCGTTCGCGGCAAAACAACTTTTTACCCTTTGTAGAATAATATTTTTCATTTTTTATTTAATATTTTTTTGAGAAAATTTTTTTTCCTCCTTCTTGGTCTGGTGGTTTTCTTCCTTCCTTCCCAACCAATAAAAAAAAAATTGGGTATTGTAAAAAATTTGGGTTTCTTTCCAATTCCTCCTCGAATTCCTTCCCGCTTTTTGTAACGGTTGATTCAACAGAGGGCGTTCGTTTCCGCTTTGGATAAACAGGATACGGGACTGAACTTGAATGTGGAAGCGGTTTTGTCATAGAAGCCACATGTGGATATTCAATGATGTCCTTGTTGCTCAACTTTTGTTAAGAAGAAATAACAATCCGTTGCATGACAGACGGTCGACGTCATATGATTATTTCAGATTCATGGGATGTGTTTTAACAATTCGTGAAGACAAAACATTGTTATTCGGTATTTGCATAAAATTTTCGAACTTTACGCTTAACTCCGTCCATTAGGGTTTGTACAGACTCTTCAGAAATCGTAGAAGCCGTCTTTGTCCAAATTTGCTGGAAGTGTTTGATGTCTTTGATTCCTTGCTTCCGCTTCATCAGAGCCCAATATTTCTCGATTGATCGTAGCTCTGGGCAATTTGGCGGGTTTGAGAACTTTGGTACAATGTTCACTTGATTTGCTTGCTACCACTCCATCACAGTTTTAGCATAGTGGCATGATGCCAAATCGGGCCAGAACAAAGGTTTTTCTTTCTGACTTTTGATGAAGGGTAGCAATCGCTTCTGCAGACACTCTTTCTGATCAATCTCCTTGTTGATTGTGCCTGATTGTGCCTGTAGTGACGAAAGATTTACTCTTTTTGCCACACTTGCAAATTGCTTGCCACACAAGGTATTTTTTTGGGAAATTTCGATGCCTTCGTCGTTCTGAAATGCTCAGCTGTAGCATTTTTGGCCATAGCAGAATTAAAAGCCAGCCCTGGAAGCTGCTTGAAATCCTCCAGGACATAAGTTTCATCGTCCATAACAACGCATGAAAACTTCGTCAAATATTCGCAGTACAAACGTCGAGCCCGTGATTTTGCTGCCAAGTTCTGTTTGTCGTTGCGATTTGGAACTGTTTTTACTTTATACGACTTAAGTCCCAAACTTTGTTTTGATTTTTGGACAAAACCAGGCGACATCCCTATTTTACGAGCCACCGTTCGAATGGAGAGATTTGGGTTTTTCACCTTTTCACCTTTCGGTCCATGACAGAATCAGCGCGTCCAATGTTTTTGTCACTTCTCGGTTTCCTCTCCACCGTCAAATGTTCCGAAAATGATTTGAGCACATCGTGAACAGTGGATTTAGGCAAATCCAATGTTTTTGCAAGGTCCCGTATTGACAAGTCAGGATTTGCCGTACGCCCGTACAAAATTCGCTCGCGCACTTGTTTTTTTTTTCGTCGCCATCTTGAATACTAAACATGAAATGTAAACATCTATCATAGTCTTTTTCGTCATAGACTCTCAGCTATACCACAGTGATCAAATTGTAAAATTTAATCCTTTAGTTATGAACAACGAAGATTGGATGGAAAAAAATACAACTTTGATTGTTCATATCAAGTTATTGATCCTGGGCGTGATTCGTGGGCAAGAGGTGGCCCAAACCTCCGCCAAGGATCGATTGTTTTCTATACAGACGGTTCGATAATGAACAATCAAGTGGGAGCTGGGGTAACTGGCCCAGGGATTAACCTTTCAATCCCAATGGGAAAGTGGCCAACTGTATTTCAAGCTGAAATTCAAGCAATTCTGGAATGTTCTGCTATATGCTTACGCAGAAACTATAGATATTCAAATGTATGCATTTTTTTCGGATAGTCAAGCAGCTCTGAATGCTTTAAAGTCAGCAATATGCACGTCCAAACATGTTTGGGAATGTGTTCAATCACTTCGCAAATTGTCTTGTCGTAATCAAGTCAATTTGTACTGGGTTCCTGGTCATTCTGGAATTGATGGAAACGAGAAAGCCGATGAACTAGCAAGACTCGGATCGTCTCATCAGTTTGTAGGACCTGAACCCTTTTGTGGTGTATCTGCTTCTTCTCTTAGAATGGAGATGAAAGCCTGGGAATGCTTGAAAGTGGAGACAAACTGGAACAACACTTTCAAAGCTAGGCAATCAAAGCGGTTCATTACTCCAAACATTTCAATGACTCGCAAGTTACTAGATCTTACCAAAAAAGATCTAACAATATATACAGGCCTTATAACCGGTCACTGTCCGAGCCGTTATCACTTGAAGCTGATAGGAAAACTTCAAGATGATTCATGTCGATTCTGTAACATGGATAGAGAAGACTCGGAACACTTGTTATGCTACTGCCCGGCAATTTTCAATAATAGGCTGAAGTTCTTTAACAAAGGGCTACTAGAACCCCTTGAGATATGGAGAACAAATCCCAGTACGGTAGTACACTTTATTCGGAGCGTTATACCGTCCTGGGACAATGCTTTAGGTCAGACTTTCACGATCACTTCTATCAATAGTGATGCGTCATGCTGAAAATAACTAAAGCAACAATAAAAAGGGGATATGTCACAATAGATCTAAAAATTGGTCGCAGTGAAGAAAATACCCGACACGGAATAGAAAAAGATACCACAGTGAAATTTTTCATTCCTACGTGCAATATTTCAAAACTTACAATGATTTGAAGGTGTCCGGATTAATGTGGATACAGACCTTATTGAGGCACCGGCTCCTCTTTGAAAAAATGAAGCATTTCATACTGCTATTGAATATTCCATTCTCAGTCATGACAACGCCACACTGTTGAAAAACGATTTATCAGGACCTTATTTTGATTTAAAACAAGCAGAATACAACCTAATTAAAAAAAAACTTAAACTTGTTTGATTGGCAAACCGTAATTCGCAATTTTCCAACAGAGCAGGTCGTTTTTGTATTCTATCAAAATTTCTACGATATATTAAGGATTGCATTACTCGAAAGCGATAAGAAAAGAACAAATCAAAATTCGATGTGGTTTAATAAGAAAATTATAAATCTGAAAAATAGGACGCAAAAAGTGCACAAAACTTTTAAAAAAGATAAAAAGGATATGAACCTCATTATATATTTGACAATCTGTGATCAACTGAATTAAGAAATGAAGAGCGCACATGAGGAGCATAAAAGTACAACTAAGACTTAGGCCTGAAATCATTTTTGAACCTTGTTAAAGATAAGAAGAAGATGAGAAATTTTCCAACAAAAATGCAATTCAACGACAAATACGCTAAAAATCCAACGGAAATAAGTAACTCATTTGCTGATTTTTTTTTTTGATTTACTAAAATACTGGAGGTTTGCTTTAATAAATACTGGTGGTAATCTACTAGGGCCAGTTCTTTAAGAAGCTCTTAAGGAGCTTGTCCTGATGGATTACCACCAGTATTTTTGAAAACATTTTCAAAGGAATTAGTGAAACCGTTGCTTTGGTTTTAAAATTCATCTTTAAAAACTGGCATCTTTCCCCTCATTTGGAAGGAATTGTACTTGGCTCCGATCTTCAAAAGCGGTAAAAAATCAGATCTAGGGTTTTCTTCATTAGGGCGAATCTACAACTGAGAGATTCTCCCCAGGCTTGCACTCTTTCATTCATTACAGCGCCATTATAATACTTTCGAGGGATTCTTTAGTATAGATCGAAACACAACAGCGCTGGCTAGCATACTCTACAAATAGTAGAATGAAAAACGTAATGGTGATTGGTTTATGAATGAAAGAGAGCGAGCCCGGAGAGAATCTCTCAATTGTAGATTTGCCCAAATGAAAAAAAAAAAAAAAAAAAACCCTAGAGATGTTAAAAACCATCGTGAGATTGCAATACTTAGTTATATTCCCAAACTATTTGAGTCACTTATCAATCAACACATTTTTTCACAAGCGAAAAATATTATTACTACCAAGCAACATGGTTTTATGAAAGGACGCTCTATTCCTACAAATTTACTAAATTTTGTATTTTTTTCAATTAATGCAATGGTAACCAATAAGCATTAGCGTATGCAGTAAATCAATCCTAAATCTGCATTTCAGATGCTACAAGCATTATCTTAGCATTATATCTGCATCTTGAATCTTGAAATCTGTTGTAAAGTTGAATTTCAAATGCTATTTAAATGCTTGTAGCCTGCAATAAGCATTTCTAATGCAAAATAGCATTAATGAAGCATTATCATAGCATTGTAGTAAAGCAGCCGTATATTGGGCCAAAAGTGGCATTTATGATGCATTTAAGGCGACTTAATTGCTTGAAAGGCTGCCGTTAAGACGCTTTGGAACTGCACATTAGTTACCTGGGTACACAACACGGGGGACGAACCAAAATGGTTCTAGTGTTAGACATGTGCTCTCCGGTGATGATTCACACGAGACTTTGCCGATATATGAAGTAGAAATAAATTTAATGAGCATGAAAACATGGGCAGAATTTAAGGTTATTGGGTTCCGGGAGTCATCAACTTGTGGGACAGTGTTTGTTCCTTAGTGCAATAACATGTGTTTATACAAAACTATTTTCCCAATTTTCCGCATATAAACTTTAAAGCGCCATATTAAAGGGCGATACGGTTAAAATTTGGTCAATATCAACTTGAAGTATTTTTTTCAATTTTGCATTTAAAAAACCTGAACACCCCTCATTTTGAAGGTGTGTGTGTGTAGAATGTTGCTCCTATTTTGATTTTGGAATTCACTCTTCAGTTGTCAAAATGCCGTCCAAGCAAGAAGAGCAGCGTATCAAAATTTTGCTCGCGCATCGCGAAAATCCGAGCTACTCGCACGCAAAGTTGGCAAAATCGCTAAAAGTTGCCAAATCAACCGTTACAAGTGTAATTAAAGTGTTTGGGGAACGTTTGTCGACAGCCAGGAAGTCTGGATCGGGGGGAAATCGAAAACCGGAAGCCGCTGAGACGACAAAGAGAGTTGCCGGTAGTTTCAAGCGAAACCCTAACCTATCTCTCCGAGATGCCGAAAATAAGCTGGGTGTATCGTCTACAACCGTGCATCGAGCCAAAAAACGAGCCGGACTATCGACTTACAAGAAGGTAGTGACTCCAAATCGCGATGATAAACAAAATACGACGGCCAAAGCGCGATCCCGGAGGCTGTACACGACGATGCTGACGAAGTTTGACTGCGTGGTAATGGACGACGAAACCTACGTCAAAGCCGACTACAAGCAGCTTCCGAGACAGGAGTTTTATACGGCAAAAGGAAGGGGAAAGGTAGCAGATATTTTCAAGCACACGAAACTGTCAAAGTTCGCAAAGAAATATCTGGTTTGGCAAGCCATCTGTACCTGTGGCTTGAAAAGCAGCATTTTCATAGCTTCCGGGACTGTCAACCAAGAAATTTACGTGAAAGAGTGTTTGAATAAACGTCTGCTGCCTTTCCTGAAGAAACACGGTTGTTCCGTACTGTTTTGGCCGGATTTGGCATCTTGCCATTACGGTAAAAAGGCCATGGAGTGGTACGCCGCCAACAACGTGCAGGTGGTTCCCAAGGACAAGAACCCTCCCAACACGCCAGAGCTCCGCCCAATTGAGAAATACTGGGCTATTGTCAAGCGGAACCTAAAGAAGACCAAAAAAACTGCTAAGGACGAGCAGCAGTTCAAGGCAAACTGCCTTTCTGCGGCGAAGAAGGTTGACAAGGTGGCTGTACAAAATCTGATGGCAGGGGTCAAGCGTAAGGCCCGGCAATTCGGATTTGGAAAAGCGGAAGCCTAACTGAATATTTTTCCTGAATTTTATACTAATTGAACTTGAAAAAGAAATTTAATTTGATTTTTTAAATAAACTATTTCACCGATTTACACGCGTTTTCCCTTGACCAAATTTTGACCGTATCACCCCTTAGTACGAATTCAATACCAAGAGTTCTCTAGTTTGTAGAATACCAGGAGAAGAGTGGATTTATCAGAATTTAAAGTCAATTGATTTTGGAGGCATGCTTTGAACCACCCTAATATCCATACACCGTTGCTGTTAGCCATATTGTAATTGTTTTGATATTCCGAAGTGCCGTACTCGGAACATCAATCTCCCTGCTTCAATTACCATCTGAAGCAGCAAAACAAAATCCATACAACTTCGCTTCCAAATCAAAGTCATCTTCAGTTAATAGCTCTCGAATCCAGAACCACTGCCGGGTCAGGGTTCATTACCGCGATAGAAGTGAACGTCTGTCTTCCGGCCCGCCGTACTTTTACCTGTCAGACGCAGACACATCCGCAGGACAGCCGGGCAATTTCGACGGGCAACCAAACACAAGAAAAATCGATTCCCGTCACGACACGCCACTCACCGACTCCCATTCAATCCACTTCAACAAACAACCACCTTTCAATTTCAGCCACCTCAGCAAAGCAAACAATTCTCGGATAATGATGTTTTTCTGCTGGTGATTATTTTTCCCGTCGATAATTTTCTACGTGTCCGCCGCAGTGAGGCCCACCCACGTCGAAAGCCAGCCGGAAAAGGCCAATTTTGACACCTGCTGACGTCGTGGACTCATCCCCTGCTGAGGTTTTCCGTGGCTTGACGAGACACTTCCTTAAAGAGATTACGTGCTCTGCGCTGACTCGGAGGCCATTAGATAATCGTTACGACGATGAGTGACGGAATTGGCTGTCGTGAGCACCACCGAAATGCGCCGTATGTCACGTCCCGCCGGAAGTGAATAAATCATTGAAGGTATCATTAGTTTACGCAGTGAATTTCCCAACCGAAAATGCTTCAAGTGGAAATTTTCGGAAGGTCATCGCAGTCGAGAGAACCGAGAAATTTTGCCGGTGCTTAAGAACTGTAGCAATTTGTTCGTTTTCCACGAAACCAGTGGGCGGAAGAGTTAAAGCCATGTCTGACATACCGGAGCAGACTCGCCGGGACAGGAGAAAAGCAAACTGAATGCAGATAATTTCACCGGGAAAATGAAAATATGCTGACTTTAGTTCCAGAGAAACAGCTTGTGGAATGTAGGCCAGGTTCAGAATGAATGAAAGCTTTTCGCTTGTGCTGCTGAAAACTCTAACGAATGCGAAGAGATTCATGTGGAAATTGTCAAACGGATAAAAATTATAAATTATATTTCAACAGTTTTCAACGTTCCGTCTCGGTCTTAAGGAAGATTTCGAGCCCATTTTAATCATCATTCCGAGTGATTGCCTCGCAGATACAACCCTCTAATCACATTTCTCAGCCTTGAATTTCTTCGAATCAACAGACCCATTCCGAATGACGGAGAGCCAGAGGGTTGGCCACAGAACAAAGGATACACAGTTATCAGTCTAACCATTGTTTGACCCTCGCTGTCTCCCTCGCTGTCCTCGACGACGGACTTCATAGCTGCTAATGTCTTTTATCTCGAGCCAGAGCCGAGCAAACGCCGTGAGGTGAAAGAAAAAACTATACATAAAGATACAGAAAACACGGCCAAAAGACTGCGGGAGAAACATTTCACTTTCGCCTTTTGGTCTTTTCGCTGACGACGGGGCTAGGTTGAGGCCACCGAGAGCTGACTTTTTGCCTGGGTTTGATTATGGGTGCCGTAGCAAGGGGTTAGAACAGGTATAAGGGCCGCTGTTACTCGTTTTCGTTGCCCAAGTAACTCACATCACTTAAGGACTGTTCATTTTATAAATGTGACACATTGTTTTGCAGATGTTTTATTTATTAGGTAATCAAATTCAATAACGGTTTTATGTGTAAAAATCACTGTTGTCTGTGTATTACGGAAACATATAATTTCCTTCAAAACGCTCCTAGATATGAAACTGATGAACTTTTTGACGATTACCCTTCATTAGCCTTTCCATAGTTCTCTGCGATACCTTTCGGCTAGTAGATGACCACATTTTATTGAACTCTTTGACAGATTGTACCTCTCTGGCATCCTCTCGGAGGTGCCGCTTGATTATTGCCCAGTAGCGCTCGATGGGGCGCAATTCACGACAATTTGGTGGAAACACTAATACATACACTGATAGACAAAAACTACAAGTGACAGCTCAATGAGGTTGTACGCAAAGGTGACGTAGGACTTCGTAGCTATGTGTAATGAATGTTATAATCATTTGTTTCAATATTTTGTGGCGTCACCATTTGTTAAATTTCTATTTGGCATGCTGCTACTGGCATAAGCTTGATTTATATTTGCACTTCGGAATTATATAGAGACCGTTTAAGTTTCCGAGCCTTGTTTGAAAAGATTTAAGGTATGCGGCGAAGGGGAAGCTAAAACTTTTTTAGCCACCGCTGGCTTCCGATTGAAAAGAATTTGGCCTTCTTTGGATTTGCGCAGTCACATCTTTACTAATATTGTTGGACAATTCCTTAGCTAGCAAAACTAGCGTTATATTTGCAACGGTTGTTAGCAGATAATTGAAATCAATTATCTGCTTCTTAATACTAACTGATCATGCAAATGGTGCTAGTTTATGCATTTTATATACATATTAGCGATGATGATGGTGGCTGGCTTATACCGTTCATACCACTTAACCACCTACTTACCAAAAGATGGTTGCCAACTAGATCACACTTACAGGGGATGATCAAAAAGGAGAAGACTAGCAAAATTTTGTCCCGATTCAAAGTGATACAGTTCGGTGAATAATAAACCGTTTTTGATGAAACTAGAAGCGTTCGATGGGGAATTTATTCTAGTTTCAGTTTATTCAAAATTTGATTTGACTTCCGGGCACCGGAGATAGCACGGATACTTTGAGGTTATGTCAAATGTGCTAATTTTCTGCAGCTCGTTATTTTTTATGTTACTTGAAATATTATATTTTTCTTAGAAATAAGAATTTATAACAAGTCTGTCAGTGGTTAAAGATCGTAAATCGGCCCATAAACAACCGAGATATGGCCATTTCCGTAAAATGTAGTTTTTTACCCTATCGCCTGACACTTTTTATGTTGAAAAACTCCTTTTTAATTTATCTGTAACTCTGCGTACCCTTAACCAAATTAGATGCAACTTTTTCCATACGATCACAAATTTATCCTAGTTTTTGGAAGAGTAGCGGATTCCTTATCGGGAATCGTGAAGGAAGTACCCTACCAGTGTAATGGCCAGAGTTAGAACTGTATCAAACCTGGCTTGCGACATATCAAACTTCATGATTTTACAAACCAATACCACTGGTAGTCAACCTGAGAGTATTCTTTCACATTGGCCACACCTGGTGACGTTCCGGATTCCGGGTTCCCCAGGGAAGTGGCCAGATTTCGAATGATGTCAAACCCTGGCTTGCGACACATCAAACTTCTGATTTTACAAAACAATACCGCTGGTGGTCAATCTGAGAGTATTCTTTCACATTGGCCACACCTGGTGACGTTCCGGATTCCGGGTTCCCCCAGGGAAGTGGCCAGATTTCGAATGATGTCAAACCCTGGCTTGCGACACATCAAACTTCATGATTTTACAAAACAATACCGCTGGTGGTCAACCTGAGAGTATTCTTTCACATTGGCCACACCTGGTGACGTTCCGGATTCCGGGTTCCCCCGGGGAATTGGCGAGATATAGAACGATTCCAAACTATGGATTGCGACACATCAAACTTCATGATTTTACAAATCAAGATTACTGGTGCTCAACCTGAGAGTTTTCGGTCACATTGGTCAGACCTGGTGACGCTCCGGGATCCGTGTTCCCCCAGGGAAGTGGCTGGATTTAGAACGATGTCCAACCTGGCTAGCAACACATCAAACTTCATGATTTTACAAACCAATACCACTGGTGGCGAATCTGAGGTTTCTATTGTGGGCATCAGGATTCGATGGCAAATTATTCAAACATAGTTTCGAAAATATATAAAAGTTCGGATATGCTAACAATAATTCAGTTATTTTGATTAGATAGATCGTTTCAAAGGAAAATCACGTTTAATAAGGCGTGGGTCCACCATTCACATTCAAAACGGCTAGGATACGCCTAGCGATGGAATCGTACAATTTTCGGATTGTTTCGATAGGTATTTTATACCACTCATCGATCAAAACCTTCTCTAACGCTTTTAGAGACGATGGTGATGGAAATACACTTCTCACGCGTGCTTCTAATGTAGACCAAAGTGGCTCGATAATGTTGAGGTCTGATGACTGTGCTGGCCAATCAAGGTGATGAAAGTCTGTGTCATGCTCTTCGTACCACGCCTTTATGATTTGAGCAGTGTGGATTGGAGCGTTGTCATCTAGGAAGATTCCTCTGCCATCAGGAAAGATGGTCTTCATCATTGGCAGCACCTGTTGGGCAATTGTGTTATTTTAAGTATATTGTGAAGGTTTTCTAAAAAATACCTGGTCATCCAATATTTCTTGATAATCTTTGGCCTTTATTTTTCCCTTCATAGCAATTAAAGGCCCAAGAGAATGCCACGATATTGCACCCCATACCATAACTGACCCCCCGCCATGTTTAACGGTTGGCAGAAGGCAGCCAGGGTTGTAGGCTTCTCCAGGAGTACGCCATACGTACACTCGACCTGTAGTTGGAAACAAGGTTAAAGATGATTCGTCCGGCCACACAACTTGGTTCCATTGATCTGGCGTCCATTCCTTATGATCCTTGCACCAGCGCTTCCTGTTTACCGCGTTTTGCGGTTTTATTAGCGGTTTAGAAATGGCCGCACGAGCGTAAAGATTCATGTCGTGCAGCTCCCTTCGGACAGTTGATGTAGAAACTGGTTCTTGAAGCGCATTGTTCAAAGCAGCAGTTGCTTTAACAGCACTAATGCGTCTGTCTGCTTTGACTATGCGCTTCAACGAACGTTGCTGCCGGTCATCCATCTTCTGCTTCCGTCCACAGCTACTTTTATCAGGCGATGTTTTTCCATGTTTTTTATATTCCGACATTATCCGGCAAACTGTGGCCCTGGCAACACCAACCAGTTTGCATGTTTCAGCGATCAAAGCACCGGCTTCTCGAGCACCGACTATACGGCCCCGTTGTTTGTTTTGTAAAATCATGAAGTTTGATGTGTCGCAAGCCAGGGTTTGACATCATTCGAAATCTGGCCACTTCCCTGGGGGAACCCAGAATCCGGAACGTCACCAGGTGTGACCAATGTGAAAGAATACTCTCAGGTTGACTACCAGTGGTATTGGTTTGTAAAATCATGAAGTTTGATATGTCGCAAGCCAGGTTTGATAGAGTTCTAACTCTGGCCATTACACTGGTAGGGTACTTCCTTCACGATTCCCGATAATGAATCCGGAACTACGGAAAATAACGAAATGTCCGCTACTCTCCCAAAAACTAGGATAAATTTGTAATCGTATGGAAAAAGATGCATCTTATTTGGTTAAGGGTACGCAGAGTTACAGATAAATTAAAAAGGAGTTTTTCAACATAAGAAGTGTCAGGCAATAGGGTAAAAAACTACATTTTACGGAAATAGCCATATCTCGGTTGTTTATGGGCCGATTCACCATCTTTAACCACTGACAGACTTGTTATGAATTCTAGTTTTTGAAAAAATAAAATATTTTCGGATTTCAAGAAACATAAAAAAAAACGAGCTGCAGAAAATTAGCACATTTGACATAACCTCAAATTATCCGTGATATCTCCGGTGCCCTTAAGTCAAATCAAATTTTAGTTTAATATGCTAAAACTAAAATAAATTCTTCGTCGAACGCTTCTAGTTTCATCAAAATCGGTTAATTATTCACCGAACTGTATCACTTTGAATCTGGACAAAATTTTGCTAGTCTTCTCCTTTTTGATCATCCCCTGTATTTCACTCGTGGCTGCGCCTACCGGCTGGCAACAAATTCACCACTGACTTGGTTGACCGACTGCATAACCAATGACTGCCTAGCAACGTTTGTCTAGCCAAAGACGATAAAGCCATCAGCTACCTGGCCGAC
>JAHHFK020004237.1:0-33374 GCA_024533555.2 Aedes koreicus
TTAACGAAACATCGGTAATACTTTATGTTTAACGAAAGATTTCGTCAATTTTTTTTACCGAAAAGCAAAATAGAATTTAAGAGAGTACATCTGCCAATCATCCATGCAACCACCAGAGATATGTTTCATTTTAATTGGTAACACAATATTCGTTGCTCTTTGCATAGTTTTTTTTTACAATGCACGAATGTTCTTTCTGTGTCAATAAATGCTCCGTGCGTTTAACAAAAAACGCATAGATGCGTTAGCCCGCCCTACCTTCGATTTCGTAATATAAACTAGAATTAATTTTCAGTGTAGAGTACCGCAGTTATCAAATTTCAATTTTAATGAGATTTAAGCAAACATCTTTAACCGAGGTCTGTAGAGCCGAGAACGTCAGAGAAAACATTGAGTGTGTATTTGTAGAAAAAAAGGGGTGCATGACAATGTTTACATATAATTCTCCTCTCCGACATCCAGAGAACAATGCAGTCATATTTTGCTTTGGTGGTTTATTACTGAAAATTAATTGTCCGTAAACCTATTTTTCTCTTGATCTAAATATACTTTACGTCCGTACCAGAGGGTCAGGCAGTAATCTTCAATGTCACGCAGCACGCTAAAAATATAATTAAAATCCTTTATTCAGTGGCAGAAAAAATGTTCAAATTTAATAAAGATTTCTATAAAGATTTTTTTTGCTTTCTTTTAGTTACTTTCAGGTTGCTTTTTATGAAACTTTAATGGGAATTTTTAATATTTTTATAAGAAATTTGTGCATTTGCAATGGACTTTTTTCGTTTTTTAACTGTTTTTCCGTGATTTTAGCATTAATTTTTTTAGGTATTTTAAATCAACAATTTCAATTTAAAAATTAAAATGGATGAATGTTTTTTCTCTCGCGTTTCTGTATTCCATTTTGATTGAATATCATTAAATTATGGAAAGTTTCAATTATGCTATGAGTACTCTATCTCCTGGGCATCCATTAAAAAAACACCTCTCCCGACGAGGAAGGGAGGGATCCATGGTGCGAACGTTTAGAGGTAATTATACCATCTACAAGAGCTGCGGCGTGAGCTTCATCATGATGGGCGATATGCAGGGGCGCGTGATCGGTTGGTGGCCGATCAATGAAAGAATGTGCAGATTGAGGATCAAGGGTCGGTTCTTCAACTTTAGCATGATCAACGTGCACAGCCCTCACACCGGAAGCACTGATGATGAGCACTACCGCTGCCCAAGCCACGAAGTCAAGATCATCATAGGAGACCTGAATGTCCAGGTTGGCCAGGATGAAGAATTGAGACCGACAATTGGAAAGCTCAGCGCTCGCCAGCTGACGAACGACAACGGCCTACGACTTATTGATTTCGCCGCCTTCAAGAACATGGCCATTTGTAGCACCTATTATCAGCACAGCCTCCCTTATCGCTTCACATGCAGACGAAATCACAAATCGACCACATTTTCATTGATGGACGGCACTTTTCCGATATTATTGACGATATGCGCGCCGTGGTGTGTGTACTCCTCTATTTTGCTTACGTCCCCGTGCGCCTAGAAGTAGGCCACACCTGTCCCCAGTAGCACAGAGAGCGTAGATCATGAGGAACAAGACAGCGGAAGCAATGACTATATCAGTAAGGCAGAGGAGGGTAATGAACCCGCTCCTACGCAGAGGGAAGTTAGTGATGCCATCCAACAGCTCAAGAGCAATAAAACAGCTGGTAAGGGTGGTATCGGAGCTGAACACATCAAGATGGGCCCGGAAAATTTGGCCATCTGTCTGCATCCGCTGATAGTCAGAATCTAGGAGGCAGCCCAAGTAACAATTTTAGTTTTATTCGTATAGCACTCCTCCCGACTTTGTTGACAAAACTGTTTTTTCTACCAATACTTCCTCCATGCTTCTTAAAACCGAAATTTGTACAAAGTGGCCCACTCTATAAACGGTTGTAACAACAAGTTAATAAAACCTTTATAAGACCATAACATTTTTGAAAATGTTCAAATGAGAGATGTTGTTACCACTTGAGAACCATCAAAAAACCCTATTGGCTGCCATGAAAACTAGCATATGGTCAAATGGCCATAGCTGCCAAACTTCACTGTGTTATCGTGGTTTTTGTTGTTCTGCTTTGTTCGATTCTCTGCTCTTCTGATTCATTTAAAAGTAAATAAAGGGTATTCCGATCAAAATTTGGTTAAACAGTAAAGTGTGTGAGTCGTTCAAAGTTTTTATTGATAAGTCAAATTCTTTTTCTTTTTCAAGTTCAGATAATACAGAATACAGGAGAAATATTCAGCTAAGCTTCTTTTTTACCGAATGTGAATTGCCGGGTCTTTCGTTTAACACCTGCCATAAGATTTTGTACAATCTCCTTGTCCACTTTATTCGCCGCAGAACGCCAGTTTGCCTTGAACTGTTTCTCGCTCACAACAACTTTTTGAGTCTTCTTAAGGTTCCGCTTGACGATGGCCCAATATTGTTCGATTGGGCAGAGCTCTGGTGTGTTGGGAGGGTTTTTGTCCTTGGGCACCACTTGAATGTTGTTGGCAGCAAACCACTTCATGGCCTTTTTTCCGTAATGGCAAGATGCCGAAATCCGGCCAAAATAGAACGGAACAATTGTGTCGCTTCAGGAAAGGCAGTAGACGTTTTTGTTGGCACTCGCTCAGATAAATTTCCTGGTTGACGGTTTCGGTCGCAATGTAAACGTTGCTCTTCAAGCCACAGGTACAGATGGCCTGCCACACCAGATATTTCTTCGCAAACTTTGACAGTTTAATGTGCTTGAAATATATCTGCCACCTTTCCCCGTTCGGTTGTCTGCCTTGACGTAAGTTTCCTTGTACCACGCAATCAAACTTCGTCAGCATCGTCGTGTACAACTTTCGCGATCGTGCTTTGGCCGACGTGTTTTGTTTATCGTCGCGATTTGGAGTCACCACTTTCTTGTAAGTCGACAGTCCAGCTCGTTTTTTAGCTCTATCCACGGTTGAAGGCGCCATGGTTCTTTGCGACATCTCGGACGGAGAGGTTGGGGTTCCGCTCGAAACAGCGGGCAACTCTTTTTGTCGTCGCTGTGGCCTCCTGCTTTCGATTTCCCCCCGATCCATCTTTCCTGGCTGTCGATAAACGTTCACCGAACACTTTTAATACGTTGGTAACAGTTGATTTAGCCACATTCAACAATTTTGCCAACTTGGCGTGAGTGTAGTTTAGATTTTCGCCATGCACGTGCAAAATTTTGATGCGTTACTTCATTTCCTTCGACGACATTTGGATAATTGAAGTGCTAATCTCAAAATCAAAATAGAGGCATGATGCTACACGCACACATCTTCAAAATGAGGGGTATGCAACATTTTTAATGCACGATGAAAGGAAATACGTCAAGTTTAAGTCGGCCAAATTTTGCTCGAAACACCTTTTAATATCTAGGTAAAAAGTTCTAGTTTTGCGGGAAATTTTGTTTGATAGCTAAATATTAAAAACAAATTGAGTTTTTTACAGCGTATCGTGCTCCAAATCATATGCGCCTTACATTTTATGGTGATCATTGGCACGATAAGGGCCGAAAATTAATGCGCCTTGCAAATTATGCGAGTTTACAGCAACAAAATTAAAACAAATATATTCATCACTGATTATGTTTTTATTGCGTACAGTGCGCCAAATTTAAATTATAATGTTTTGAAATTGGAAACATCTTCCCAAAATTATGGGATCCCAGTAATGAACAGTGAACAGTGAGAAATTGCTTTTCACTACTGGGATCCCATGATGTTGAGAAGATATTTCAAATTTCAAAACACAAATATATTCGATATATTAATCATGCATTTCCTGAAAATTGATAGAAATCATATGGTTATGTAGAAGAATGCCTAAATTCTCCGATCTACAGTTCGTTTGCATTACGTTTGCATACATTTCAATTCTTTCTTATATTTCAATATGGCGATTGAAAAAAATCACAGTTTTGCCAAAAAGCCAATTTATCTTCGCAATGACTACTTTAAAACTAATTGGTCATTTGGTGACTTCAATCTTTGCTTATTTGCCGTTTTATGCATTTACTAGAGGCAAAATGGTTTTAAAATGCTTTTTCAACTGGCCATAATAAGATAAAGAGAATGGGTCCTAAAACGGCATTTTTTTAAAAGCATTTTACGAGTTCATAAAGTCTTTGAAAATTTTTTGATAGGAGTGAAAGGAATTTGAGAAAACAAGGTTTTAAGATCGTTGTACAGTGTGTCTCACAATAGGTGTCACCTTTCTTCAGTCTTGGTTTATTTCAGCTGGGTAATTTTAACAGCGTAATTGATTTTACCCATTTTGAGTGTATTCATTTGACAGCTTATCGCTGAAGATAAATAAGCGATTCCGTTTGTTAATATTTATCAGCTACCATGGAAGCCATACGGGAGCAAGTTTTAAAATTATATTTGCAAAAGCTTAGACCGTGTCAGATATTCAATAGCCATAAGCAGTTCGGAGTGAGTAAGCGTTTTGTTTTTCGTGCCTTGAAACGGTTCAAGGAAACTGTAAATGTCCATATTCAACACAAAGAAGGTGCCAGACGAACTGCCAGAACAAAGAGAAAGACCAAACGTGTGAGGGAGCGAATAAGACGTAATCCAGCCGTATCTGGCCGTAAATTGAGCAAACAATTTCAAATGTCCCCTGCTTGAATGAACAGGCTCTTCAGACATGATCTGGAATGCAAGCCTTACAAGAAACAACGGGTTCATTGGTTAACGGAGCTTCAAAACCATGCCAGGGTCCAAAGAAGCAGACATCTTTTGGTTCGGCATGGTGACTGCGAGATTTTATTTTCGGATGAAAAGCTCTTCCTCCTTCATGACAGTCTTAATCAACAAAATGATCGTGTGTATGGAAAAAGTCACGCCAATATTCCAAGAGATGAACTAGTTATAGAACGCTATCAGAATGTATCGAAAATCATAGTATGGGGCGCCGTTTCACGAAAAGGAAAACTTCCTCTTCTTTTCATAGAACCTAACGTAAAAATCAACTCTGAGTATTACATTGAGCAGGTTTTGAAGAACCATCTGCTTCCTCATGCTTCAACGCTGTATGGAAATACACCATTTTGTTTCCAACAGGACTCAGCTCTAGCTCACAAGGCAAAGAAGACACGAAATGGTGCGCGGAAAATTTTCCCGATTTGATCACAAGCGAAGAATGGCCTGCATCTTCATCGGATTTCAACCCACTTGACTACTTTGTTTCGGGTTATATGCTTCAACATATAGGCCCCACGAAAGGGCTTACTTTAGATCGATTCAAGAAACATTTGGTTGATATTTGGGACCAAATTCCTCAGAAAATCGTGCGTGCCAGCTGCGATGGGTTTACAAAGCGTTTGCGCAAAGTTATCAAGAAAAAAGGCGAGAGATTCGAATTGAATTAATATGCTTTATTTCTATAACATGTATCTTTCAAATGAAAAATAAATGCTATGATTTGGTTGATTTGTTTTGCTGTAATCCCATTTTGTTTTAGTGACACCTATTGTGAGACACCCTGTAAACAAGCTGTGTCGGTTCTGATAAACCTGACTAAAATATGAAACCTGATAGCACCTCTCGGTGCCATCATAAAACCAAATTGATTTCTAGTGGCTTTCATAAAACTTTAATAAAGTTTAATAAAGCTAGATGGTTTTTGGAAAATTTCATGGGAGAACACCTACGGGAAGAGTAAACGGAAGGGTCATATGCCCCATCTACAAAAAAGGTGACAAGGTGGAGTGTGAGAACTTCCAAGCGATCACCATTCTGAATGCCGCCTACAAAGTGCTATCCAAGGTCTTCCTTCGTTTATCACATATAACGAATGAGTTCGTGGGAAGTTATCAAGCCACTTTCGTTAACGTCTGCTCGACAACGGACCAGATCTTAACCGTATGGCAAATCCTTCAGAATTGCGTGAATTACAGGTCCCTACGCACCACCTGTTCATCGATTTTAAGGCAGCGTACGACGATATTGACTTCAAAAAGCTATGGAAAATCATGGACAAGAACGGCTTCCCTGGGAAGCTCACAAAAATGATTAGAGGAACAATGGACGGTATGCAAAGCTGCGTGAAGATTTCAGGTGAACAATACAGTTCTATTGAATCTACTCGGGGACTTCGACAAGGTGATGGACTCTCCTGCCGAGCCGTCAGCAAAATTCGGATGCATATTCTTTGTTTTGGATCGGAGTCTCAGTGGTCTAAATTTATTTTCTAGCCTACAATTATGGTTATATTTAGTATTCAGAACCACACTGGCTGCATCAGGGCCAGTTTTGGGTACTCCAAAGAAAGTAATCATTTTCCTATTTTAATCAAATCACCCAAATCACATGCAGCAATGAAACTTTTCAACCGTGGGGTAACTTCTCCTCCCAAATTGATGGGATTCTGTCAAAATCGTCGATCGACAAATTCGAAATCAATACAAATATTCTGATTAAATTCTAAGCATATGTTACCTTAAATTTTAAGTAGTCAGAATAGTTACGGCTTATTGTGAGGAATGATAACACAAAACATCTAGATTCCCTTCCGATTGTTCGCATGAAATGTTAAACCTAACACACTGGAACGGTTCGGAATGCTGACAAACTGCATTGTGGTTTATCGGAGCGCCTCCTGAGTGATGAGATGCTGGGATATAATGCGTCTATTTAAAAATCACTCATACGTTGGATGCTGCCTCTCCGTTCACTAAAACTTCCACGCTTGACACAGTACCCCGCGCGCTGTCGATTACCGCATAGCACCGAAACCGCAATTTCTTGTCGGTAAATTTTAATTCAATAAAAGACCACAATATCAGTATAAAAATTTCAGCACTTTGCCACTGGTGTGATCGCAGATTTTTTTTGTGCTCTTCGCTTTTGACTCGCAAGCTTGTTATGCTATCAACGACGTTCGCTTCCATACGACACTTAGCCATAGAAAGAGCGTGGTGGCGGCCTGCGAGGTAACGGTGGCATGTGTGAGTATAGTTCCGAGTTTGGAGCGAGGGAAAAATCAGTAGCGAAAAACGCAGTCATAAAAAAACACGCTTTCATATAAAACTCCCCGACAAAACACCGCTACTGATGACGATGGTGAATAGTGCACAGTTAGAAAACATTAATTTATCTATAATAGGACAACAGGTTGCCGGTAGTGGAGCATTGAAAGGCATAAAAAAAAGAGACTTCACATGACACCCGCGTGGTGCTACATGTGGACACATGTGTTTTAAGCCGAAAAAAGAGCCTCGCAGCCGCCCACCCACTCTCGCATCGATTTGATGCGACGTTAAAAGGGTTGGCTGTCGATGGCGCGGCACACGTAGGTTCCAACTAACCTCACCACCCGGTTTGGTGGCGGATTGTATTTTTTGTGTGTCTACATTGTTGTTTAACAAGCTTGGCCTAAGGGAATAGAGCAATTTTGTCAAATTGTCGGAATCAATTTAACGGAAAACAAAATAATTGCCCTGCACGATAATTTCGCGTGTTGTTACACTGTCATTGCGTTTTGTTAGGTTGTCTTGAAAATCACATCCCATGGCAGGAAATATGGCATCTAATTAGCAATGTGCACAAAATTGATTTGGAATTGTTGGCTTCTTGGTGCTGCTGCGATTGGATTTGAGAAACTTGGCGAAGAACTCGATAGCATCTGGAAAGCTATGTCGCTCCTTGGTGCAGAACCATAAATTTCTGCTTACATAAAGCATGCACATCTTGTCTTTGATTTACGTTGCACTGTTCGATCCGTATTGAGCTGATTCATCAACAGTGCTGTAAGCTGAAGGGGGTTTATATTGGATAATTTGGACGTAGACTGTAATAAAACGTCTTATCGGTTTGGGTCTCAAATTGTCTCTATATTGATTTTGGTGTATACTTACTCACGACTGACCGTAGTTACGTTCTCAACTCTCGCAACGCATCTTAGTTACCTAAGTTTGTTACCCAAGTAACATTTTAAGTTTTATGAATGCCTACAAGGGTGTTATAAAACGACATCCATAAAACCCTGATCAAGGCATATTTGTCTTGATTTCTTCCCCCAAGACCTTATAAAGACTAAAATTTGGCTAGCTGGCCCACCCTGGAAGAGGTCCTGAAGGTTATATTTTAAGGGCAGTTCTGGATTAAAATAAAAAGATTTTATTATGTCCGAATTAAAAACCGTTTGAAAACCAAATTAAAACTACAATAAAAGCAATGTGACATATATAAAAACCTGTTTCGTGCCACTTCCTCTAGACGTTTGCCAAAACCACTCAAAACAGTTTTATTCATATTATAATCGTTTTCATAAACTTTATTTAGTCTCAACAAATTCATTTTGACAAAAAAAAACAAACTTCCGATTGAGGACAACATTTACTCATCAGTATTTTCAAAGTGAAATATTTATCTCAGCTTGATTTATCATAAAATATCACTAATCTCAAATTTTAAGGGCCAAATAAAATTTATTGTGTAAAGTGCTTGAAAAGGACTGAAAAACTCAATGTGCCTTATAAATACTACTTTCTATTTAGTTTTTATTGTGCTCAATCACTCTTAGTTAGTACTTTTTTTTATCCCACGTAAACTGCTGTATAATAATAAACCGTGTCAATTGAAATATATCATAAAATATGGAAATTATTAACCTGCCATGAAGATTAGAAAAAAACTGACAGCGGCATTAATATTGATTTTTCATGAGCCATTATTGAAAAGGCTGTTTTGTTTTCATGAAAGCATCTAAAAATAAATCATGTTTTGGTATGGTATTTATGAAAATAATTTTGATGCTTAACTGTTTCTTTGCAAAGGAATTATGCTACATGCAAGACCGTTTAGCTGTCAAATAGCTTAAATGGTAACCAAACTGCTGCTAGAATAGAGTTTTGAAAGTTCAAGCTACATCAAAACTTAGTCCGCAGGAAGGAAATTTATTCGAAAGAGAACGGGAAAGCAATGCCGTACAAAATAGTGCAGACAATTGAACGAGGCGAAACATGCCTAACGACTATTGCATCTCGATCATCTGAACCAACTTTCTCAATACTGGATTTGAGACCATGATGCCAGAATTGTTTTTCAGCGTTACTTTGGATTGATAAATTCTGTGGAGTTGTCACATGTTTTTCACAAGAGGTTTTTCAAATTTCATTTTCTTCATTAGAAAAATCATGTCCGTCGTCTTCAAAGCCACTTAGATACACTCCATCATTGTGAGAATTATTTTCTTGATCATTCTGGTAACCGGACTTTTAACGAAATTCATGAATGATAAAATCATCGTGGCCCGTAAGCGACTTTTCCGAAAGAACAGCTTATCCGATAACTTTGAATTCAAATGATGCAAAGGCTCCAAGTGGCTCAGCTGGCGGTTTAACGGTGCCGTCATTGTCAACTGACTACTGAACTCAACTGAATAAAAATTTACTTTAAACGAATAACAACTCGAATGGCTGAACTACACCGTATATGGTTTGGATGTTAACCCGAATAGGTCGTTAAGCAAAATAACCATAAGAAATTTATTAGGGTGATGTTGTGGTTTTTTATCGAACATAATTGATGGGTAGTTGGCAAATCATTATTCAGAATGCTCAAGTAGTTTTGCTTAATTTTTCGCTTGAACGTGCCGGTTGTTTTTACTTTTTTAAGTTTGTTGCTAATCCATCTTTTTTTATTATTATGACAACAATGGTAGAGCATCTTATCATACGCTCTCGTCAGAAGCCAAATGGCTAAATGATGGTTTTTATAATCATAAAGCGTGCTTATGACATATTTTATCATGAATCTGTTAAAAGAATATGAACGAGCTTTATTATTGCCTTACTGAACGGTTTTATGAGGGAATAGATTTCTTCGTCAATTATTTTTAAAAGCTAGACTAGTTTTAACTTCACCTTTCTGCAAGATAAGGTTATAAAAACAGCCAAAAGTAAAATAATTAACTATACATATTTCGCATCATTGCGATGCGGTCCTCTCTTAGCTCAGTCGGTAAAGGCACGGCTACAAAGCAAAACCATGCTGGAGGTGGCTGGGTTCGATTCCCGGTCAGGTCTAGGAATTTATCGTTAAAGAAAATTTCTTGACTCCCTGGGCATAGGGAAAGATTATACTTGCAAACAATCATGCTAATGCAAAACTAGTACACGGCATCGAAAACTCTTAGTATCTGTGAAAGTGCATTTAAAACACTAAGTTGAGAGCAAGCAATAAGCGAATTGCGAAAGCAATAAGCTTGAAACGCTAAGAAAGAAGAAGAAGAAGCATTTCCGATGCGTGAAGGAAGTTGAAGAGCCGTTGAGCCGGATGAAGGTGAAGTCGTGGAAGCTAGTATCAAGATGCGAGCGTTGGCGACGGTCTGTCTGAGTCTGGAGACTAACAATTACAGTCCTGCACAGGATGCGGCGGATGCACCAGAAGCATGAAAGAAGCTAGCGACAGCCTTTCAAGATATCGGGTTGACACGGAAGATTGGACTATTTCGGAAGCCCACATCTATTCGTTTGGTCAACAGCTAGTGTGTGGAAGAATACGTCAACGAGCTAATGAGTACCACCCGAGCAGTAGACATCAACATATGAATACCTAATTTTGATCTTGATAACTGGCCTTGGTATTAAAGAGCTCAGATTAAGAGGTAAAATACCTAAACAAAATACCTAAGAATTGCAAGCAAAATATCTCTCGAATAACAAAACTTGTTATTTCTGATACCTGAGAATAGCTGAGAGGTACTAGTTTGGTATTGTCTTACCTCAATTTGGTATTCGCATAGCATTTAGTATTATTCTCAGGTATTTTACCTCTTAATCTGAGCTCTTAAATTTCAAGGCCAGTTATCCAGTTATTCGTTCCTGCTCGGGTAGCCACGAAATGACCTCTCAGGTATTCCCAGGTATCTGAAATAACTAGTTTTGTTATTCGAGACATATTTTGCTTGCAATTCTTAGGTATTTTGTTTTTTTATTTTGCCTTTTTATTTGAAAGGTTTAATACAAAAGCCAAATATGGGGATTTAAATTAGGGGGGTATGTGGTGTGGGGGGTGGGGGGGGAAAGGGGAAAAAAAAAGGGGGAAGGGTGGGGGGGTTGGTTGGGGGGGGGTTTTGGGGGGGGGGGGGGGTGGGGGGGGGGGTGGGGGGGGGGGGGAAAGGAAGAGGAAGGGGGCGGGGGGGGGGGAGGGGGGGGGGAGAAGAAAGGGGGGGGAGGGGGGGGGGGGGGGAGGGGGGAGGGGATGGGGGGGGGGGTGGGGGGTGGTGGGTGGGGGGGGTGGGGGGATAACGTTTGCATTTTAAAAAATGGACAAAAATTGCCGATTTTTCATGTGTTTACCTTCACCTGCACTGACGAAACTACCCATGCAACTCAATCATAGTAACCCATGCGTCAGCAGACAAAACTTGACAGCTCTATCAGTCGAACTTTAACCGTAATGGCAAAAACAGTGAAGCAACTCTGTTCAGAAGTGTGCGCGTTCAAAGAACGACACCCCGTCGCGTCGAAAACGGACATAGTGTGGCACTTTGTGGACGTCGGATACGCCCGTTCCGGATTCTACAACATCTTGGCACTATTAGACAACAATCAGAGCATCGAAAGAAAGCTCTGGTTCGGTTCCGGACGGCCGACGACCCTGAGCGACAAGAAGCTCCAAAGGATGCTGAAGAGGAAGACCGAGGGAAAAGTGGCTACATAGCTGCGTGCGCTTGGCCGGGAGGTCGGTTCAACCGGCCAAACAGTGAAAAAGTACCTGGCGAACATGAACATACATGTCAGGAAGCGAAAGTCACGTCCACTGGTTTCGGAGCTGCAGGGAATGACGCAGCGGCAGCGGCTGAATAAGAAGGTCAACTCGATTTTCCCGGCGAATCGCGACTTGGCGGTGGTGATGGACGACGAGATCTATCTCACCCTGGATGGCAACGACTAGCAGGGCACTTCGTATTTTACTTCCCCCACGGAAATGAGCTCCAAGGTGAAGTTCATTTCATTAACCAAGCTCCCCTAGAAGGTGCTGATATGGCTGACAATCAGCGATAAGGGGATGTCACAGCCGTTCTTTTTTTGCTCCGGACTGGCTGTGAACGGGGAAATTTATAGTACAAAATGCCTGCCGGAAGTTGCGTAGTTCATCAAAAAATACCATAAGGGCGGACGCGGTGTTCTGGCCGGATCTGGCGTCGGCCCACTACTCGAAGTGATCGTTGGAGGAGATGGAGCGGCTGAATATCGATGTGGTACCCAAATCGGCGAACCCGCCCAACGTCCCCCAGCTGCGTCCCATCGAGAATTTCTGGGCCAATCTGAAGCGTAAGATCTACTCCAACAATTTTGTCGCGAGGAGGAATTGATAAATGCGGAGGAATTGATTAATAAAACGAAAAAAGAACTCAAAAACATACCTACACGCATGTTTTCGTCCGCCATGGCGTATGTTCCGGTTAACTGCCGGAAGGCCGCTTCCAAGGGCGTAGAATCTTTTTGCAAGTAAGCTTAAATAATTACCTTCCATTGGAAATTTATGAAAAGCAATTATCTGTCTTAGTTTTTTTTATCACCATCCAAAAAAGTCCATTTTTTTTAAATGCAAGCGTTTCAATGATCTTTACTGCGGAGAAGTGTGAGGTGGTAAATGGGGAAGGGGGGGTGGTTTTTCGGGAGGGGGGAAAGAGGGCGATAAGGAAAAGGGGGGGGGGGTGGGGGGAGGGGAGGTGAGGGGGGGGGGGGGGGTTAGAGGGGGGGGGGGGGGGGGGTGGGGGGGGGAAAATGAAATGGGGGGGAATTGGGGTGTGGGGGGGGGGGGTTGGCGAGGGGGGGGGGGGGGGGTGTTCGGTGGGGGGGGGCGGGTTTTTGGGGTGGGGGGGGGGAGGGGGGGCGGGGGGGGAGGGGGTTGGTTTTGTGTTTGGGGAAAGGAGGAAAAGGGGGAAAAAAAAAAGGGGGGGGAAAAAGGGGGGTGGTGGGGTTTGGGGGATGTGGGAAAAAGGGGGAAAAAGCCATGACCTGCCCGTATACTCCTGAGCAGAAGGCACGGCGGAAAGGATGAATCGAACACTGGTGGAAAAGGCTCGATGTTTGCTGAACGATACGCGTATTCAGAAAGAATTCTAGGCAGAGGTGATTTCAATGGCAGCATACTTGGTGAACTGATCACCAACAAGATCGATTGGAAGCAAGACACCAGAAGAAATTTGGACTGATTGTAATCAACGACTGGTTGGACATCTTGAACGCATTCGGATCTGGAATAAGATAGACAGTGTTCCAGATCCGAATATGTTCAAGATAACCAGTAGGATTCATGGAGTTACATACTCACGGAAAAGATGGTAGTTCCTATTGAACATTCTGCTGAAAGCCAAACCGATTCTGCCGACGAGGAAGTAGAAGGTAACAACACTTTGGAGAAGTCTAGTGAAGATTTTGAAGATGCCTATTGCGACAAGGTGCTCTAACCGCAACAAAAAAGACCAGTGGTAATACGTCAACAAGGGTTGAGGTGCAGTAGTCGGAAGCGCATTTTGCTGGCAAGTATGGCGATTTTATAAGTTATGGTTTCTTTTCTGGCGATGATGTTTCCTCTTAACCATTTGATTCATCAACAATCGACGCGCTTGTGGAAGCAAGAGATGACGACATTAAGTGGAAACCAGACGTGGACGCTGACCAATTTACCAGTGGGACGCAAAGCCATCCGAAACAAGTGGGTTTATGCGATCAAGAGAGGATCTGAGGAAAATCTAGAACGATAGAAGGCACGGCTCGCCGCTAAGGGATATTATCGCAAAAGCCTGGAATTGGTTATGAAGAAGTTTAGGCGCCTGTCGTGCGGTATTCAACCATTCGGTATCTGATGGCGATCGCAACGAAGTTCGACTTGGATGTGGGCCAGATGGACGTGGTTACTGCATACCAAACGGTAAGGTTTGCTTAAATACTCAAGAAAGCATTATCCGGCCTACAGCAATCGAGCCATGTGGAAGGCGAAGCTGAGTGAAGTGCTGGGTGAATTTGGCCTGCAACGATCACAGGTTTATACTGGATGATGGATGACGCTTTACGTTGACAATCTACTCATTTTCAAAAACGATCATCGATTGAAGAAGGACCTGAAGCAATTCTTGATTCAGAACATTAAGATGAAGGACTTGAGTGGGACTAGTTATTGCCTTGGCATTCTAATCAAGAGCGATCGACGCGCTGGCAAGCTTTGGTTAGACCAGCACGCGTACATTGAGGAAATCGTTCGGCATTTTAGAATGGTTTATGAGAACCCAGTAGCTACTCCAGTGGATTCGGGTACGGATTTTTTCCCTGCATCTGATTTGAAATTCATTGATTGTACACAATACTGTCGAGTACATTCTTTATACAATGTTTTGCATCACAACGCATTTTCACATACATGCATACATACATATTTCTACATTGATTAAATAATACATATGATTTATACATTGATATAAATCAATGAACTATAGACTGAGCAAAAATAAGAATGATAAGGGAAGGTCCATTAATTATTTAGCGCAGTAAGGGGGGAGGGGGTGTTTGGGAAAAAAAAAAAAAATATTTTTTTTTTTTTTTTTTTTAACTCTTACACAGAGAAAATAAAAAAACCACGGGAAAAAAATCCGGTGCTCGAAACTAGCACAATGGTTCATGATATCATAAAAAAACGTGTATTTTCATGTTATGAATATACACCATGAATAAAAGTCATGAAATCATGAATCAGCTGGTTATGATCCAACGTAACGCCACTTTGGCGTTATGTTTTTGATTTTTGATGACGAAAAGTGGTAACTTGATTCATGAAATCATGAAGCATCTGATTAGTAATCATGAATTAAATTCATGAAAACATGCACTACTATTCATAATTATTGGCACCTGTCATTTATGATTCCAATTTAAGTGACGAAAACAGGCAAGTTGATTCATGAAATCATGAAGCATTTCATTTGGAACTACGAAAAAAATCATGAAAACATGAACATTATTCATGATTCCACATAGGTACCTTGAAGCGAATTCATGGTAACATGAAACATATATATGAATATGAGAGAAAACGGATTCTTTCAGGTAGCATGACCTCCAACTCCAGTTTAAAACTTTAAATTCTAACCTCAATTAATTTTTGTTTGGTTCCAGATTAAGACAAAAAAAACCAAACTATTTAAAAACAAAAAAAAACAAAAACTTAAAACTATAGCTTATAGCTTGATGTGGTTTTCTAATAAAAACGTTTTAATTTCACCGGAATCAAATAAAACGATGAAAAACAACACCGCTAGGTTTTGCTGCTGGTTTTTTTTTACTGCTGCTGCGTGATTAGCTGTGCTGTCGATGTTTGTACACTATAATTAAGCAAAAATTATTTTTTCTCTCAAACTTTTTTCAGGTTATTAAAACCTTACCTGAAAATCACCGCCAACCGGTAGGCACGCTTCGGATGAATTGATGAAAATTTTGACAGGTTGACAGGTTGACAGCTTTGCGTTACGCTTATAGAGTGGCCATGAATCGAGTTCATAGATGCGTTTGTTTCGGTTCATGATTTTTTGAAATTCAGCTATGAAGCATGAATGAGGGTCATGATTCCATGACTCAGCGGTATGATATTTTATTCCGAGTTGGATTCATCAAAACGGGAATTGATTTATAATAACGCTTGTGGCGATCATGACTCATGTTCATGCGAGCCGTTGTTATTATTCATGATAATTGTGGTTTCCGTCATGATACCATGAAGCATAGTCATAATGTCATGAAGTGACACATTTTATGATATCATGATTTTTTATTCATGAATCCGGCAACGGATTTTTTTCCGTGTGGAAAATACTAAACCAGAATTTTTCTTAGCAACATTAATATTTTTGGCTTATATGTAATTTGACAAAAATAATAAAACTGCCAGGCATATTGTGTTGCATTGGGGGTAAAGGAGGTTAAAAAATAAACGGCAATTAAAATATCCATTTGATGAATAAGTTATAAGATATTTGGGTGATAAAAAGAGGAAACGGGGACAACCGTCCTTCGGTCTGGTTTTTGGAGGGTTGGGGGAGGGGGGGGGGGGCGGGGTAATGTCACTCCATTTGTCCTGACTTCTTTGAGAAAGACAAAGGTATTTTCACCTTGCGTCCTGGTTTACGAGCCTAAGTTTAAGCGCCATTGTTCGCTCTCTAATATCGAATTCGTGTTTGAACCTAGGTTGGAACTAGTTCCAACCTGCGATACCGGAACTTATTGTCAGTGCAAACCTCAATCCGATACTAGTCACAAAAGAAAACATACACACTGACGTTTAACAAATAACAAGCTGACCCAATTTTGATACCCGATCCAGTTTGGAACTGGATCAAAAACGAATTCGCTATAAATGAGTTAAAGAGAAAAACTGGGATGGATGTTGTGTCTTAGTTAAATCCTAGAGTTAATCCTCCTGAAACGAGAAAAGTTATAAATCGACCCCACACTGTGTCATAAAGTATAAAATCATTTTTCTGTGTGATTAAATTTATTTTATCACATTCTGGAGGCTAAGTTTTGGTCTGATAGATGATTTTCGCTTTGTCTATTAATATCTGTAAAAAGTTGTCTTGCTTTAAGGTTATTGAAATTTCTTGTTTTTAAATTTCCGTCGGCCTATTTCCTCACATGGTGACAATCACCGGCATTGACATTTCAAATAGTATCATTTTTTGAAATCAAACATCGTGCTAGAAATAAATATTTATAATATTGCAGAAATGGAGACAGCTGATAAAATTGTTAACTTTGTTAATGGTATAATATGAAAACATATTAAACAAAAATACATTAAATAAACGGTAATTCCTATATGGTTATATACAGATGAATTTGATATTAATGATAACCAAGTTCCAATTGACACTTGGTATATGGAATAATCTACAAAATTTAATGCCAGAGTGTCCTACAAAAATTTACAGCAAAGTTGAACAACATTTTTTGAACAGGTATGATAAAGAAGGCAGATATTAAAGATAGTAGAATTAAAAATTTACTTAATGCATTAATTGAAGAATTATCTGAATTGGAACATAACGCCTTAGATTTAGACAAGATTGTAGCTAGATTAGTGCTATGTCTTTTACAAGGCGAGAACTTAGGTATGCATACCACTTTGTGTACGTCAAGCGGTTTCAACGCTTACTCTTACTGCCGTTCTTGTCGAAGGCCTAACGAGTTATTAAAACAAGATGTAAAATAATTCGCTGATTGTATGAGGTGCAAGTGTATAATTTCATTTCAATGAATGTGACAAAAAAAAACTCATGAAAATTTGATTTTCTATCAAACAACCACGCAACCCATACTTTTTCTTGATTTTAACCTTGTGAGCCAACAACTTTTTATCCTACATTTTCAATTGAAAGACCATTCAATTTTTCATAACATATTAGCGATATAGTAATGTCGAGGAATTCTGAAGGTAAACTATCGTTCATCTCGATTCAAGTTGTTGGAACGAGCACTTGAAATTGGTGATGAAGTGTGTGGGAGGGTGTGTTTGTGAATTATACTAGCCAACTACCACTTGCTGACAGCGGTATTATGAATACAACCTTGCGGCAATTTTCAGTATATTTGCACGCAAAAAGCTTAAATATATTCGGAAGTTAGGAGGTGACAGCTTAATCGCAACATCAACAGCTCATTTCAAACACGCAAGCATTCCGAAATTACCCACGTATACGGTAATCTTAGCTCCTAGACGTTCTCGGTGTTGGTATCATCAGGAATGTATCAGAACTTCCAATTAAATGACATAAATATACCAGATAGACAATTTAGATAATTTGATCAAGAAAAAACTTATTTTATTACTTACTCACTTACTACTGCCACAAGTCCCCCTGAATACCATTTAGAGGTAAAAAAAAAACTTGCCATGAAGGACAAATTCCAGTCAAAGACAAATCCTTAGATTTCAGCCAGTCCAATCTCGTGAATTCAGGGTCTGATCGGTCCTTGACTAAAGTTCCGTATCCCGCAAATAAGTTCAACTTGAAATATTGGAAATACAGTGCTGGTAGAGACAATGTTCCAGCGAAGCTCTTCGTAGTGCAACCACACAGCAACTTGTCATAACCGATGATACAATATGGATCCAAAAAAATCGGCACCGCAAAATGTTTACACTGACTTCACTCACATCTTATCACTGATACTAATGAATACAAAATATACTTAAATCGTACGAAAAGCTAATATAATAGTTATTGATTTTCTATAATTTAACAACACTGAAGAAAAAACGTCTGCATCGGTCAAACGCATAGCCACTCACAGTCTTTGGGAAAACGTGAAAATCCATACAAAAAAAAATTTAGGGTCCATACAACAAAACGTGACAAGGCGGTGGGAGAGAATCTAAAAAGTCACTTTTTTTTGCGTGACATAATTAATGGATTAAGTTATGTTTAGTCCGGTATAAAATTTCATATCTTTGTGACATCTAAACGCCGAGATTAGCTAGCGCCAGAAGTGGAACGACGACGCAGAAGACAACAAACCTAAATTATTTAGACGCGCATTTCTAACAGTGATTCCACATGCAACATCATCGTAGTAGCCCAGAAAAAATATATTAATTTTTTTTTTAAATTATTCGTTTGAAGTGCTCTAAACACATTGACAAAAAGATGGAAAATATAGCCAATATTGAGAAATGACCTAATAATTAATAAGCCATTTAGTCAACCTTCTGCCAACGGTGACCATAAGGTAGCGAGCATCCTCCGTTTGTATGGGGTTGGAAGTAAACTATTTGAAAATGTATGGGATTCTTAGAATTAAGTTGAATATTCCCGAAATTAAATAAGTCACGATTTAAATACATTTTTACGACAAGCTTTCTGAAATTATGTCATGTCATCGACTAGGGAACGTTATAGTTGTAAAACATTTATTCTAATCATCATACCTGATATTCATATCAAATAAATATTTACTAGCACTTAGCTTACTGTTGACAGATAGATAAGAAGCACAGTTATAATGGTGAATTAAAAGTGAAACGTCTGGATTCACAGACTGTCCGGATTTAGATGTAGCACGATACATGAAATTAGAACTGAGAGCTTCGAGATTTTAAAGTTTAATTTTATTGGGTTCCAAATAGCAGCAACAAAAATATGTGATGCTTCACTTAGCTCATAAATATAGAATACCAGAACACTGAAAAAGTGGGTCTCATCATTGTCAGCAATTCCTAATGAGCACTACCGAGCATTCGTAGAGCTTGTTGAACATTCATCATGACTCTAAGATGTAGTTTGAATACTTGCTCTCAGCTACATCCCTGACGACCTGGAAGCATCTTGCATCTCTCACACTTTAGAGTCACACTGTTGTTGTCCACTGTGCACTGTGATGACGGCTACTACTTCTTGGTAGAATCACTGCTTCTGACCATTCGCACGGCAACCAACATCGACATAAAGGTGGCTTCCAATGCCGTCTTACCCAGCGTAACGACACCAGCTTCACGACAACAGCCATGGTCGGTGGTGTTTCAGACAGACAGACAATACATTGACTCAACACACACCCAGAGCTCGGTTGGAATCGGGGAGTGAATAATCAAAACGACTCGGTGGTAATCAATCATTGTCATCTCTCATTACAAATAGGGTTTTCGCCTTTGTTCCCTTCAACTGCCACTCACTCACAGCTTAGCCTTCTCCTTCGGCCTTGTAGTTGCCATCGCATACTACACTGTTCGTCAGCAATTTTTTTTATATACATTATATACCGGGCCAACCGACAGACAGGGACTGGCCAGTGCCTGAAACAGCGAAGGGAAATTCTCTGATTGGAGCAGCCAAGAAACCAATCAATTTTTATCTTACGTCTCGCGCGAGTGCGGCATTGCTATTCGGAGAGTTTGAGAGCTTGGCGCAAAGGCGCAAAATAATAACACAACTGGTGAAGAAAATATGAATAATCTGTTCGTTTCTTCTTCGACCGCCTCATTTGTAGAGCGGTTACAAATGGAATCTTCTCAACAAACTGTTCGTTGCTGGCTTGGCATATGGCAGTTTGATTAATTACCTGCCGGGAACCTCCCGGTTCATTATATTGCAAATATCGGCGGTTCAGTAACGAGCGAAGATGCATGTTGTTGGTGTTTGTGAAGGTATGATGAATCAGGCTTCCAAGCAGGGGCTTAAGTCACTACACAGGGTTTCAAATTGTGTGGGAAGGTTCAATCAACCTGGTGATTGAATGCGAATCATTGATTTTAATCAACCCTTGCTGAATGCTGATGACTTTGCATTAGAAGTGTTATTTCAGCCAATTTATTAATGGAAGAGAAAATCACTACACTAACAACATGGATTACTACAGTAACAGTTTACCAGCATAAACAATAATCGTGAGATTCGGGATATCATCGCAACTTAATACTGTATGGTCTCACCATCTGAAATATGATTCGTGTATCGGAGTACCCCTTTTTGGGGTAACGATACCCAAAGTAAGATTTTTACTTTTTGAATTGAGTTCATATTTCTGTTGTTGATTAGCTCAGATATTTTTTTTGATTTATTAGTTTTATTCATCCGACATTATTTGGTAGTCTTGATGAATCTATATTCTAGTTCTAAACACGTCAACATTAATATTAAAATTAAAATTAGGATGGTTAAATACGTTCATCATTGACCGAATTGGCTCGTTCAGATCATACTCGTTGGAGCGTCGAGGCAACCGAAACAAATCATTGGAACGAAGTGTGTACCCAGGTACGTTTACGTCCAACATAGCCAGGAGATTTGGAGCGTCAAATTTATCAGCCAAAATTAGCAGTTTTTCTACGGTGCTCCAATGTATTCAGGCCCAGCAACTGACATCTGGCTTCGTATGGTGGCAGATTCAGTGGGTCATTCCAGGGAAGGAGGCGTAAGGCGAATCTAATAAATTTCCGTAGTACAGCTTCAATCCGATTGATTACAGATATCCTGTACGGGTCCCACACGACAGATGACGTTTCCAAGATGGGTCGAACCAATGAAACATACAGCGATTTTAGCGTTTACGGATCACGGAATTCTTTTGTAATTTTTGTTACGAAACGTAGTTGACAACGTGTTTTCTTGATGATTTCCTCGTAGTGTTCCTTGAATGTACAGGGTGCGGCAGAAAATAATGCGAAATATGTTCTATTTCTTTCAAATCCCATTTTCAACTAATTCAAGCAATAATATCAACATTTTCGAGTGCAGTTATCTTTATAAAGTCCTTTTAAACAAATTTATTCAATGTGTCCTCCTTTTTTATTAATAACATCCTCGAGCCGACGCCGAAAGCCAGAGCATGCCTTTCGGACGTAGCCCTCTGATATTCCAAATCGAATAATCCAACGGATTAAGATCTGGACTGCTAGGGGCCACAAATCCTTCGGCCAAAACTTCATGTTATCGTTCAACCATTGTTGGGTTCGATTGGACGTGAGACATGGCGCTCCATCCTGCTGTAGGACAACGTTTTGGTCCTCGGAGAAGTTGGCATTCACCCAGGGAAGCACTTGGTCCTTTAAAATACTGATATACACTTCGGTATTGATTTTAACTCCAGCATCAATGAAAACAGGTGGCATTTTCAAACCGTTGGACGCCACCTAGCAATCATGACACCAGCCGGATGTTTGGTTTGAAATTTGAATTTCACTTTTTCCGGAACATTCTCCATTTTCTGCGGTGAAATGGTTGGCCACAGCATCGATGCTGAAAAGCTTTTCGTCGGAGAACAGGATTATCATTTTTTCCTTCTTCAACAAGAAAAGCAATCTCTTGGAACAAGTGGCGTTTCACTCTGGCTCTGGAAGATGCATGCAGGTCTTCTTTGATGATTCTCCGCATGGATTTCTCCGAAATATTGGCTTGCTTTGCAAGTTTTCTTATGGAACGCACCGGGTTGCGAGCAATTTTTGCACGGACCGATTTGATCACGTTCGGCGTGCGTGCAAAGCGCGGACGTCCGCTTCCCGGCTTCCGCTGCTTAGGACCATCCTGCAGGGACTTTTTTATGCGGTAAACTGTTGCCAAATGGCACCCTACCACCTTGGCAATCTCTTTCGGCTTCTTTTGGGCGAGCAACAAACTGGTGATCACTTCTTTCGCGAACATTTTGACGAATTTGCAATAAAACAAATAGAATGTTTGGATGCAGCACTTGAAAGTAAACATAAACAAATACACTTTCGACAGAAATTAGTCACTAGCTACACGAATTAACCCAATACTTAAGTTTGAACATTTTCGCATTATTTTCTGCCGCACCCTGTTAGCTCCTTGTCTAAAATGACTCCGAAATTCCGTACAGAATCCATCCTTGCAAGTGATTCATCGCCGATAACATAGTTGTAAATTAGAGGTCTTTTTTTCGTTGAAAACTAATTATCGAACATTTTGGGACACTGAGCGTCATACCATTTGCGCGACACCAGCCGCTAAGCCGATCAAGAAGGTTTTGCAATTCGATACAGCCCGAAAAATCCTCAACAATCATGTATATTTTCATATCATCGGCATATAGTATGCAGAAATCTTCGCCAAGGTACAAAGCAACATCATTGAAGAAAAGCGAGAATAACAACGGACCCAAGTTGCTTCCCTGTGGAACGCCAGAGCCGTTAGTTTTCTACCACACATGTAATACCTAAGCCATGCAACGAGCTGAGCGGAAACTCCAAGCTTCTCAAGTTTCGCTAAAAGAATCGCGTGACTACCTTGATCAAATGCTGCTTTCAAATCGGTGTAAATGGCATCAATCTGCATCCCACGTCCAACGTTTTGAATACAAAACGATGGAAATTCCACGAGATTAGTTGTTACGCTTCGTCCAGGAAAGAATCCATGCTGCTTAGGGCTGATGTATTGTTTCACACGAGAACACAGATAGTTAGAGACTACTATTTCCAGTAATTTAGAACACGCGCATAAGGAAATAATCTCTTGATAGTGCCTTACATTATTTTTCGCATCTTTTTTTTATGTACCGGAAACATGAAAGAAGCCTTCCAGAGAGTTGGAAAGCTGCATTGACAAGTTGAAGATGTGGAGTAGAGGAACAATCAGACTCGCAAAGCATTTCTTTAGAACACAAGCAGGAACTCCATCCGGTTCAGGTTGGTACGACGTTTTCAGTTTAGAGAGTGCCTTGGCAAATAGTCAGCAGTAACAGTGAAGGTATCGGCATCAAAGACATCACGCGGTACATACCTCAGCGCATCTGAAGCATTGCAGTCATCTCGCGGTTCCTCGAAGACTGACTGAAAAAAAACAGCCAGCAAGGAGGATTTTTCTTCCTGTGTACTCGCCGAGCGATGGTCCAAGTGCATTACAGAAGGCAATCCGGTATCTTTACGCTTGGAGTTAACGAATTTCCAAAATCGCTTAGGTTCTCGCTTCATATCACGCTCAATTTTTCTTGCGTAGTGTCGATAGAGCCAGTTTTTTAGTCGTTTATACCGTTGGCTACAACTTTTATAGGAGACCTTGTTTAGCGATAATCGGTGAGAACGTTACGTACGATAAGCAGTATTTCGTTCGGTTTTACAAACTCGAAGTTCACGGCTTGGCCATGGAGATTTCAACGGAGGACGTTGTAGAGGCACACAGCCGTTGAAAACTTGAGGAAGAATCTGCGAAAATTTGCCTACACTATCATCGACCTCAGTGCAGAGACAAACAGCAAACCAATCGAATTCCATCAATCGTTGACTCATGACATCAAATGTCAAAAGTCAAATGCAGTAAGGTCATATTTGTTATTGGCCTCTTTCAATACCGCTTTGAACGATCAAGATATGAGGAGGATGAGGCGGAACAACGGGAATTAGTAGGTCGACAGCTTCTTCGAGCTCAAATTGTCTCCCAAACGAATCATTAACAAGAACGAGGTCAAGCGTGTTTCCTGCTTGATTCTTGATATCGTTGACTTGTTCTAAGCCGTTCGAATACATGCAATCCAACAAGGTAGTGCATGATCGAGATAAAGTAGAATTAGAACGTTCAACAATACAAAACGGCCCGTCTACTGGAGTCCATCGTAAACTAGGTAGATTGAAGTCCCCTAATATAGCAAATTGGTCACCACCCGCAATGCTCATCGAGATATATATATATCACGGGCGGCAGAAGTAGCTTTAGGCATGCGAAATGATACTTTGTGATTTCGTTTCAGAAAATTGCTTAACCAGGCTCCCCCAGCAAGTTTGGTAGGCCAAGCCGTAAGACAGTTTTCGCACATCGGTTATCGTGGTCCCATAGAATCTTTTCTCCAAGTCCAAGAAATGCTGCACCAATTCTTGCTCCTGTTCGTGATTGAACACTGTAGCAAGTGGCCCCAGCCTTCAAGAAAAAATGTGTCTTGCGAGGTGTCTCATAAGTGTCGTTCTTGGAATAGCATAATTCAGTGCAGCTTTGTACAGCTGTCATAGCCTGTTCCGACTGCTGGTTTGTCCATGACTTCCGGTTACTTTTCCAAACGTATTTTGGAGGCATCTCTAAAGAAAAAGTCTATGGGACAATCCAAGCACATTGAAAACCCTTATGTCCGTCTTGCCTTACCTTGGACTGTCCGTCATGCCCAACTTGCTAACCATTTTTCAAACGAAATAGCTCTTCAGTATAGGTAGAGATTTAATAACATACGATTTCTCCATTAGATGTGAACATGATAATGAACCTCAGAACCACAAGAAAGAGCACGAAACCACAGTATTGCCCTGATATGGAAGCATTTTTTTGCAGACGAAAATTTCTGCTTGCGTATCCACGAAGATTTGTTTTGTTTGGTTTATAAATTTGACAGTTAGCGTATTTCATTTCAACAAGGAGTCTCAAAAGTATTGTTTATTTCTTCTTCGTTAGCATTTCAAGCTTATTGCTTTCACAATTCTATTGTTGCTTGCTGTCAACTTAGTGTTCTAAATGCACTTCCACAGTTATTTATTGGGAGTTTCCGATGCCAGTTACCAGTTTTGCATTGGTATGATTGTGTGGCAAGTACAATCATACCCTATGCCCAGGGAGTCGAGAAATTTTCCTTAACGATAAATACCTAGACTAGACCAGGAATCGAACCCAGCCACTTCCAGCATGGTGTTGTGTTGTAGCTGCGCCTTTATCGACTGAGCTAAGGGAGGACCCAAAAGTATTGCTACATTGTAATATAATATGTCCCATCACCACATTTATTTTTGTTGGACGTAGAACCACTGCGTCCACTGAGTTGAACTTTTGTGGTATGCAACTGTTTACTATTCCCATCTTATAGGTTGATCATCGTTTGTCGAGTGAACAGCCTAAGGCGCGTCTTCTCCCAGTCAGGCAAAATTGAGTTTATAAAACCCACCACCTTTCCAGGATTTGTTTGTAAAGAAATTCAAATCTGCGCTTGTATAAGCATCAGAACTGCATAGCAGATGTTCCGAGTTTTCACGTTCCATGTTACAGAAACGACAGATATCATTCTCAACCTGGTCAATGTTTTGCAAATGATATCTACTCGAGCAGATTACAGTCAGTCTCAAAATTGAGCGTACATGTGTGATTCATCAAGAAATCTCCAAGTTTTTCAGGGTTATAAGTGAATAAAAGCAAACAACTTGTACACATGGTAGAAACAATCTTTTTCTCTTGTATTTAATGCTTGCAAGAAACAAAAACAACAACAAATTCATTTGTAATTGGCTAAACAAAGTAAAAATCGCTCATTCGGATGTTACAAAATTGAGCGTACAGTACATGATTATCATAGAAAATGAGTTTAAACAATGTCGGAAATCGTTGAAATTCGTTTTTTAGTATTTCGTATGACCACCTTTGGCATCCAGAACAGCCTTCAAGCGTCGCGGCATCGATTCCACCAGCTTCCTGGTCACCGTTGCTGGAATACTATTCCAAATCTCCTGAATCGCCAGTTTGAGCTCCTTTTTGTTTCTTGCTTTTGATTTATTGGTGTTATTCAATCGGTGCTTAACCTCCCACCACAAGTGCTCAATGGGGTTCAAATCCGGTGACTGCGGAGGGGTTCTCAGTTGCTTAGGAACATTGTAAAGCAACCACTCTCGTACAACGTGCGACGTGTGTTTTGGATCATTGTCCTGCTGAAAGTAATAATCACGCGGTAGTTCCAATTTTTGCACGGAAGGTTGCAGATTACGCTTCAGTATGTTCAAATAGCCCATTTTGTCCATCGTGGTGTCGATAAACTCCATAGCACCCACACCACTGGCCGCCATTGAACCCCACAGCATGACGCTGCCTCCTCCGTGTTTGACAGTAGGGCTTAAATGCTTGACCTCCAACGACGAATTCGGTTCTCTCCAAACCATCTGTCTTCCATCGGATCCAAATAGATTAATTTTCGTCTCGTCGGTAAAAACCACCTTGTTCCAAAACTCCAAAGGCTTGTCAATATGCTCCTTCGCAAAATCCAGTCGCTTCTTAATATTTGCTTTTGAAAGAAGAGGCTTCTTCCGAGCAACCCTTCCCCTCAGATTGTGTCTGTGAGCCACACGCCGGATGGTTTGAGCACTGACGGATCTCCCGATATTGTCAGCGACCACGTTGGCCAATTTCGGAATACTTGTCTTAGGTTCTTTTCTTATTGTTCGCACGATTCCTCGTTCGTCAGCAGCGGTCAAGATCCGTTTGCGGCCTCTGCCTGTGCGGTTCTTCAAAGTTCCCTCGAATTTCCACTTGTTTACGATTTTCTGCACTGTGGAATGTGTTCTTCCAATGGCAGCCGCTATTTCCCGCAACGATTTTCCACGAAGGCACATACTGATCACTTGAGTGCGCGTGGCAATATCGGTTTCTTTCCTGGTGGTCGCCATTTTGATCCAAACACAATAAACTTCCAGACGAAAATAACTAAGATCGCTGCCAATGCAGCTGAGAGTTGTTGACAGTATGCACTGCTAGAAAAATTCACTTCAAATTGCCAATATTGTGTTTATAGAACGAATTGGTTTGAAAATAGTAAAGGTGTACGCTCAATTTTGTTACATTAAAAATGCTCTTCATTTCTGGAATTTTATTCGATTAAAATTTTGTTGAAATCCATTTTATTAAGTGAAGTCCATGCTTTGCTAGTTGAGCAATTATAGAATTGAATTTCAATAGAAATAATATTTTTGTAAAGTATTATCCCCCCAAAATAATCGAAAAGTTCTTCACGTCATTGATACATCCAATGGATTGTTACTGAAAAATAAATAAAAATTAGATATGTATTAATATCCTTCTAGTCCTGGAAAAGCTGAAAACAGAATAGATCATTCCAAATATCAAAGATAAAATTTCAATGAGAGATATTATTTTATAAGACATGTTGTAATATTTTTGTTTTTACTGTTCTAGTGAACATTTCAAAGATAGCAATTGCAGTGATCGAAGAGTCCGGTTTGATGATATCTGAAATAATGGCTTATCTTACCATAATACCATAGACTAACCACAATACCACAAAACACAATATAAAAATATAATCCTACATTGCTTATAAGCACATGCCAGTCTTTTATGAATAGAGTTGTTGAAGTTCAGATGTGCAATTTTAAATCAAATGTTATGCTGAAATGCTGAAAAACAAATTGTGCCTTTGATGCTTGTCATGTTGCTCCATGCTCTCACAGGTTTTGGAATGCAAAGAGTGATTCTAAAGCGTTGTTATATTTAGCATTTCAACCTTATTGCTTTCACAAATTGCTTTTTGCCTGCTCTCAACTCAGTGTTCCAAATGCACTTCCACAGTTATTAATTGAGACCTTTCGATGCCGATGATTCTACTGCGTGCTGAAATTATTATTGAAATTGAGAATGGAAAATATACAATATGTTTTAAGGTACACAATGTTCAGTCGCACCCCCTCACTTCGCTATTGTCAGATTGACAACATTGCTCAGGCTACGCTAACCAGCGTCTCCATGTTTCAGCTGGCAGTCTTTTGTGATCATATGACTCGTGGATGCACGTGGTAGGAACTTGTGAGGACAAGAGGTCGGTCGCACCATCCTTTTAGGTTGTCAACTCACCATTTGAAGCGGGAGCGTGGACTTTGGCCAGACTCCCTCCAGAAAAGTCTACGTGGTTTCTGAATAATCCCTTAACTCTATGGTTTAATTTATTCCACATCAAACGGTCGTGTGTTAAGTTTTCAATACTTATTTTTGGGTAGTTCTAATTTGTTTTTACTGTTTTAATGCGTGTGTGTAATCATCTGACTGTATACTCTGAGAAGATGTTAACAAAACAGTGGTTCGCGAGTAACAAAGTAGAGAAAAATGTACGCAAAGGAGGTTCTGATTAGTTTGCTGCTCGCCCAAAGGCCCGTAAAACAAATTGCAACGATTGTGCGATGCCACCTGGCTACCGTTTACCGTATCCAACGTCCACTCCTTGATGGACCACGTCCACGAAAGCCGAGAAGTGGCCGTCCACGGTCCACTCGCACACCGAAGGTCATCATATCAGTGAGAGACAAAGTGAGGCGAAATCCTATCAGATCGATCGGGAAATTGGCTAAGGAAGCCGATATTTCAAAAACTACCATGCAACGGTTGGTCAAAGATGACTTGAAATGTTCGTCCAGGGCAAGAGTAAAGCGCCACTTTGTAACGGACCGAATCAAACAACTACGGCTGGAGCGCTCGAAACGTTTGGTGTCAGCATTAAAAAAGAAGCATACCATCATCGTATTCTCCGATGAGAAAATGTTCACCATCGATCCCGTATCTAACACACGTTCAGACAGGTTTATTTCGCCGAAGAAGATTGCGGATGTTCCAGAGAACGTGAAATTCAAGTTTCCAACCAAGCATCCGGCCGGAGTCATGGTTTTCGGGGCAATTGCTTCCAATAGCTTGAAAATGCCTCCAGTATTTATCAAAGCTGGATTAAAAGTTAATACCGAGGTTTACATGAACTTTTTGAAGGACCACGTTCTGCCATGGATGAAAGCCAACTTTGGAGCACACCAACACGTCATTTTCCAACAGGACGGAGCACCGTGTCATACCTCAAAAAGGACTCGAACGTGGCTGAAGGAAAACATGGAATTTTGGCCAAAGGATATTTGGCCTCCTAGCAGCCCGGGCTTGAATCCTTTCTATTACTCAATATGGACATATGTTGAGGCTAAGGCCTGTGAAAGTTCTCACCCCAGTGTTGGCGCACTGAAAGGCATGGAACTCGATGACTGACTCATACATTGAGAAGGTATGCTCTCGTCCCCGTTTGGAGAAGGTGATCGAGAAAAATGGTGGAGATATTGAGCAATGTAATCATGAAAGGCTTAATAAACGATTCTCTAAATAAAATTATGATTTTTTTTTTATCATTTTCTATGAAAAAAACTTATTTGAAACTGCGGTATGGAATTTCGCATTTTTTTCATGGGACATACTGCACACTGATTTTTAACTCAAACATTCTAACAGACGCGTACCTCGTAGTGCTCGTTTTTTTTGAGAGTATAAATCTTTTTTTTTTTTTAAAATTTTGTGTTTTTTATTTTTCTCTGAAAAAGCTAAAACAAGCCTTTTTTGTCAAGATGGTCGATATTACTTGTCTAAATAAAAAGATTTTGAGGAGAGTGTGCGAACAATGCAGCAGAAATTTTAAGCTGAAAATTCTCTTCAAATCGCCATCAGTGAACATGCAAATATTTCGATGTACAACAAAACAATTTGCTGCTTCATTCATTTTTACGTAGGAAGCCGTCCTTCCGCGTGAGGCAGGTTCTCATACCAACTGGTGAAACGCTAATAGACTAGTGATATATGAGCTGCGACAAGTGTTCCTCGTCCACGTTGCTCACTCCGGCTGCAGTCGAGATTCATGTACAACTCTGTGTCGTATCGCATGGTCGTGGCCCGCCGCCGAGGGAGCGATCTTTAATGGCAATTCGAAGAATTCCGCACTCGATGACTTTCTATTTTCACGCAGCCAAGCACAGACTGTCGTCGGTTGGTGGTGTATTGTGTACCTACCTACGCCCTCGAGGAAAAAGGTATGGTTCCAGTCAATCGGCCTACGCTCTCACTTGACGTGTATTTATTCGATTATTGATATACAAATTGTCACAATTACAATTGATTATGACAAATTGCAACGGATTGGCCCGAAGCTATTTTCAGTGAAGCTTGGAACGGTTGAGTGGTTTACTATTTCAAACAAAAGAGAGGTCAGACAAAGTCTCGAAAAAGGGGGCTACTGTCGAAATTGATTGAAGCAAACTGACTTCGAAGTGACATCCAGCTGAAGCAAGAGTCATGGTCGATGATTTCTTGAAAAATGTATTGGGCTGAATAAATTGAATTCAATGCATCATTCTTTTTCCATCTCGGTTCTTCGCTTCATCACCCGGGTCACTGCCTTCGTCTGTCATGAATTCCCTTAATTTGATCGTTAAAAAGCAATTTTTAATATTTATTCACAGAGCTCAGTGAGCAAAAACGCAACTTAACTCAACGACAGAATAAAGCAGTTGTTGAAGCCCCCCTCTCTCTATCCCCAAAAAGTGAACCAAAACAAACTGGGTTGAATCTCTGAACTGCATTATGGAATATAGCCCATCAGTTGCACAAAAAAAATGCATCATAGCTTTCCCCTCATTCCTCTTCCACTCACTGCCAACAAGACCGACCGAGGCAATTTGTTCCCGCTTTTTGCGCTAGCGCTCGTTTGGCTCCCTCTATGAGAGTGTAATCAACCTTTTTACGCGCACTTTTTTTTTCGAAAGAAAATAAACGTTTTTCCCAAACATCGCACACCCCGAGAATGGAGAGCCCTCGAACCAGCGAGATGAACATATCAACATTCGGTGGCTCTGGTGGTGAAAATGCGTTGGTTCGATTTTGTTTTTTGTTGTTGTTGTTGTTGTTGTTCTGTTTGGTGGCTTGTTGCTCCCGATTGTCGGAATTCCGGAAGTCCAGAGAAGACGAGAAAAAAAGCAGTACATTTCCACCAACTAACGAGGTAGAAAAAACAAGCTAGCAGAACAGCGAGCCGGCAGCCAGTTAAAATTTAATTCAATTTCACGCTTCAGTAATTGATTAATGTTATAATTATTGAAATAAACATAATCGGATGAAAAATAGACCGAGCCAATTATGATGAACTCTTTGATCTTGCGCTCGCTCTTCTTCCCGTTGGATGACTTTGCTCGCATCGGTTGGTTGGAAAGAGATGGCGATGGGTTTGGAAGTTCGGGGTGGTCAATTTATGCGGCAAGTTTTGACGTAGGACTACGTCTGTGTTTTCAATACTGGGGTACACGTTCGAATTGCGAAAATTTGGAGCGTCACGAAAAATATATAGGTTTTGAACGTCAATAACTAAGTCATTCCACGATTGATTTCCAAAATGTTTGCACCAATCGATCGGAACATTTTCTACGCTTCGATTTAAATATTTCAAACTATTGATTTTTAACATGCAACTAATAAAATTAACGCAAATTTGAAGTTATGTCTTATAATATCGATTTTTCATAGTAAATTTACCAAATACACGGTACATTCCGCGCACAGACTTCATATTTAAGTAAGGAACGTCTCCTAGGCGGCCATGAATGTTATAAAAGGGGTACACCTTCGCATTTTGATTTAGTTTTCCGGCGGTCGTGAAGCTGTGCAGAGTAGGATCTGCAGATGGACGAGCAGTCGCTGCCCAGAGAGGTGTTGGTGCAGTTGGCTGTTGTTGCCGATGCTCCCGTCAACTTCGCTGCGAGAAAGATGGCTGCTGAAGCCTACTAGTTGGCGGGAAAAAGCCGCCCGTGACAACGAGACAAGAATCAATCATCCACGTCACCTGCGTATGGCCACCCGCAATGAAGATGAGATGAACCAAGAAAGAAAGTCGAAGTTCAATCGCGAACTGTTTCTCCCCGTCAACTAAATCCGTCCTTTTTAGGACGACCAAATTAGTTTGCCAACTAAAGAGTTTATTTGGTTGAAATTTTCTCTTGTGATGTTTGAAATTAATTTCAATTACCGCGCGCCGGCTGAGCATAGCATTCCTTAAACGTTGGGTCCCGTAGTAAATGACAAAGAACGTTGAACAACCAACGTACGGAATTCGAGTCGAACTGCGTCAATTCAGACCGACCATGTGGTTGAGTTCGTTGTAGTTCTTAGCTATGCATAGCGGATTAGTTGCTGGCGGTGGCAAGCAAATTAGGAAAGGTTCGGTTAAGAAAATCATCCGTCTTGCGTGTAATAATTAAAACTAATTATTGTGGCGCAATAATTGAAGCTCGTTCCCTTTGATGCTATTTGTAACACATTGCCTTCGTTGGTACCGCCTTCTTTCGTGCACTAGCATCCGATGCTTTTACCAAACAGCTTTTAGCAGAACATTTTGATTCAGTCTTACGACAGTCGTTAAGCTGTGCAGTGGCTGTAGGATCGCAGTAGGCGGCGGCGAGCAGTCGCTGCCCAGAGAGGCGTTGGTGCAGTTGGCTGTTGTTGCCGATGTTCCCGTCAACCTTGCTGCGAGAAACATGGCTGCTGAAGCCTACGAGTTGGCGGGAAAAAGCCGCCCGTGACAACGAGTCAAGAATCAATCATCCCGTGAGATGAACCAAGAGAGAAAGCCCAAGTTCATTTGCGAACTGTTTCTCCCCCGTCAACTAAATCCATCCTTTTCAGGACGACCAAATTAGTTTGCCAACTGGAGAGTTCGTTTGGATGAATTTTTCTCTTTTTTTTTTTTAATCTTTATTTTACGTCGGCCTATTTCCTCACATGGTGACAATCACCGACGCCAGGAAGACGACTCCATCACCTGGACCCTACCTAACGACTCATGAATATGAACCGGGACCAACGGCTTTACTTCCCTTCCGAAGGAAGACGTGACCAGATTATTTCGCCTCAGAAAAACCACCTACGTCGACTAGGATTGAACCCAGACCCTACTGGGGTGCCAAGTAGCAGTCACGCTTACCACTACACCACCGACGCCGGCGAATTTTTCTCTTGTGCTGTTTGAAATTTCCATTACCGCGCCCCGGCTGAACATGGCATTGCTTTAAACGCCGCGTCCCGGAGTAAATAGCAAAGCGTGTTGAACAACCAATGAACCAACAGATCCATAACTATCTTCTACGCGTTAGAGATAGTGGCCCTCTCAACCATCGTAGAAAATACAACCAAATGCTTTCTAGAGAGTGTACAATAGAATTTTCATGGCCCTTTTCAGGACTGACTTAAATCAATTAGCGGATGGCCCTGACGTGTATGGGAATTAGATTGCTGCGTAGTCCTACGTCACCTTTGCGCACAACCCCAT
>JAHHFK020004238.1:0-228455 GCA_024533555.2 Aedes koreicus
GGCCAGGAAGGCCTTTTTTCGTCCGTTGTGCAAAGCCCGGACTTTTGTTGCAGCTCGAAACACGTGGATACCGTCGTTGGCGGGAAAATTCCCGATATTTCGAAATCCCTAAGCCAGAAATCGTCCCTGCGTGTGCTGCATTGGAGGTAACGGCAGATGAGAGATAACTCGTGTCCACCGTGCTGGTTTGGGAGTAACCCGTCCCCAGAACACCCATTGAGCGACAGTATAATAGGCTGTTCCGGCCATTGTTCGCCAGTTTGGCATTGTTCGGCCCGGCCGATTGTTTAGCGGCCATATTATAAATTGATGCCATCCCACAGTCCTCTGGCATCTCCCAGCATCACCGAACCGTAAGAAACCACCATCACCATCATCGCTGTACCCACCATCACCAAAGCCGTAAGTCGGCGCTAGCTCAAGTAGCCATTTTGCATGCATGCACGGAGAAGAACAAAACCCGAATAAAATATGTACAGAATACAACACAAAATGAACAGATGGAACACACGTGATCACGCAGGTTTATGTAGGTTTCTACATTAGGAAAATAAACACTTAATTTAGAAACATGTTTTCTTAACTACAAGCTGCGACTTTACTTTCTAAAAACAAGGAGGTAAATTCCACAGATTAATCAACTTTCCGTGTATATACGATGCAAATTTATCCCAAAGCATAAATTTCCCTCCCCTCGCTTTCTGAAATCTTTCCAGCGTTAGAATCTGTGAGGTTGATGGAACTGGTTGGCTTAAACCCTGAGAAATGAACCTTTTATTATTCATGCTGTGTTCATGTTGCTTTGCCTATATGCTAAAACGGGCACTGTCAGATAGTACATAAAACGACCCGGTGATCTTTCCTCTATATGTTTGGACCGAGGAAGGAGAAGTAAAGAGTTTCAACTTCAACTGCTCCCCTGGAAACGCGTATGAACCTTATATTGAATCTGATATGGAACAAGCTACTTAACGTGGTGATAAAGTTACGTATTGACGGACCTTACCTTAACAATCAGACTAAGGCCGGTGTGGCCTCTGCTGTACACAGAAGTTGTTTCCATTGAAATCAGTCCATGGCTGTACCTCGCCAGCCTCGCTGTCTGCGGAGGGTCCGCAAGTCGCCTTCTACTTGATCAATCCACCTTGCTCGTTGCGCGCCTCTTCTTCTTGTACCTGTCTGTTCGTTTTCGAGAACCATTTTCACAGGGCTGTCGTCCGACATTCTTACGACATGCCCAGCCCATCGTAGTCGACCGATTTTTGCGATGTGTACGATGGGAGGTTCTCCCAGCAACTGGTGCAATTCGTGGTTCATTCGCCTCCTCCACGTTCCGTCTTCCATCTGCACTCCACCGTAGATCGTACGCAGTATCTTCCGTTCAAAGACTCCAAGGGCGCGTTGGTCCTCCACTAGCAATGTCCATGTTTCGTGGCCGTAGAGAACTACCGGTCTAATTAATGTCTTTGTTCGATCTTAGCGTCCTTCGGAGTCCAAAGTAGGCACGATTGCCAGCCATAATGCGCCTTTGTATTCCTCTGCTGGTGTCGTTATCGGCAGTCACCAATGAGCCCAGATATACGAGTTCGTCTACTACCTCGATTTCATCACCGTCGATCCGAACTTGTGCTAGGAGGCTAACATTGTCTTCTCGTGAGCCTCTTCCCTTCATGTATTTTGTTTTTAACGCATTAATCACAAGCCCAATCCAACCAGCTTCAGCCTTAAGTCTGATGTACGTTTCCGCCATCGTCTCAAAGTTACGTGCTACGATATCAACGTCGTTGGCGAAGCTAAAAAGTTGGGCAGACTTCCTGATAATCGTGCCACTCGTGTCTATTCCCAGTCTGCGAATCACACCCTCCAATGCAATTTTAACTAGCGAACACGACACTCCATCACCTTGCCGTAACCCTCTCCGAGATTTGATGGGACTCGAGAGTGTCCCTGAGACTAGGACGACTCATCACTTAATTCATTGTTGATTTGACCAACCGCGTCAGTTTTTCTGGAAATCCATTGATGGACATATAAGCGTAAATAAAAAACTTTCAACTTGTTTTCTTTATTTTTTAAATAAAAAAAGAAGAAATACACTTCCTCCTAACCCCCCCCTGGTCAACTTATTATTTTTTTTATTCCACCAATTCTCACCTTATCACTTCTTCTTCCCACCACAAAACAATATTTTTTTTATAGTATTTTGTTATATTATGTTTTTTTTTTTTGAGGGGAAAGCACCAAATAATAAAAATATTATTAAATTACTAGGAATTTTTTTGAAAAAATCAAACCAAAAAATAAGAGAAAAGAATTGGGGGGGGGGGGTTTTGGTTATTTAATATTGAACTTTCGTTAATATATTCTTTGGCAGTACCTAATATGATCACTCAAAAGACAAAGGTTGACGTCGATGACAATGGCAGACTTATGCTACCTTTTCATGTATTCAAGAGCACAACTAACAATCTTTTTTTTTCGTTTCGAAATAATTATGTGCATGAGACTGAAATTTTCACTCCCCTATGCTTAAACGATTCCAAATTGCTCCCTGAACAACTTCTTGAAACTTGAGCACATTTTTTTTTAAACTGACTCTGCAAACGCCAAGCCGAAACTATTAACTTTACACGAGACGTAATTGATCTTTGACGGAGATCAAGGAACGTAATCAAAATGTTCATGTTAACTACGCCAGATGTGTGAAAGACGCTGCGAAAATTCTCATGAAAGGGTTAAATCTGCTCAGTTTGACTAGAAAAGGTTAAATCCCCTATCTAATAAACGAGATAGTTTTTAATGTCTTAGTAATATCACATAACAAACATACCAAAAAAATCCTCGAATAGCCCAAAGGCGTTACAACTTCTTTAAAAATTTGCTTAAAATGAATCCAAGTTGACAGAGATTCAGAATCAAATCCTTGCCGTCCCAATGAAAACCGCGCTAAAAGATGTCAGTCGGTCAGTTCATCTCATAATGAGAGCATTTCTTTCAGCTAGACATTACACCAGACTGAGTTAATTGTCTAAAACGAATGGCAGAACACTTTCCCCAGCAGCATTTCTCGCCAACAAAATCTCAAATCATAAAATCATACAAAAAGGTCAAACGATAGACCCACTTTCACGTTCTCAATTGTGCCATTGCACAAACAATCTGTCCGCGGAGCCCCACAGAAAAAAAGGTACACTTTTCCCACACGAAACCGCCTTCTACTGCCAACCACCGTCAACGGCTACGTTGGTTGACACTGAGCTACCCCAGTTCAACGCCGAGTAAGTGACACTTTCCCGCCTGCTTCGATGCTAGTACGGTAGGACGGTCTGCTATTTTTCTTTCCCGACTTGGCGACGATCGACGACCAAGACAACGACAAACGCGCCAACTTTGACTCCTCTTGACCGTTGCGCGATGATCACTGCTCGCTCCGCCACAGATGGGGCGTCGCTTCGTCACCGCATAGCTTTGGTGACAGTTGTTGTTGTTGTGTGAGAGTGTTCGTCATCGTCGAGTGTCAACACAGAGCACCACCACCGCGGGAACCGCGGGGAGATTATCTTTACGATGCGGACCCCAGCTCTCAGCCAATGATTTGCGATCTCCTCTCTACGATGATGAGAGTCACCATCGGCCGTTGTCGTCGGTCTTTGTCGTGCCGCAATGCTTGAAGCTGTCCGCCGTGCGATTGTGACGGTCCGCGATCTCATATCTTTGGTTGGGGTGTCTTTCTTCTCGCCTTCCCAGCGAGCGCAGCAGTAGGAGGAACGCTCTAGAAGTACGGTCCGGGTGCTACGATCGAGAGGTATTGATCCGCGGCGATGGTTTTGGCCCGTTTTCGGCGAGTAGCGAGTCGCGAGTGACGGATTTCTTGTATAACTGCAATTTTGTGTGCACGAGAGCGGTAGCGGCAGTAGGCGGTGGAATCGATTTTTGCCTGCGGTTGGCCAGAACGGAAGATCGTAGTGGAAAATTCGCAAGGGCAGACAAAAGCAACAGCCACCGCTGCTTGGGCAGGGGTTTGGCAAATTTTTCACTTTTCCGCGGTGCGACGGTTGTGACACGGAAAGAGTGTGGAGAATCGAGCGACCGAGAAGCAGTCGAGCAGAAAAAAAGTGTCGATCACCAAAAATATACGCGTGACGTCGTTGAACCGAAGGCAACGACGAGGACGACGGTGACGGGCGATAAAGAGAGAGGGAGAGGGAAAGAGAGAGAGAGAAAAAGCGAGAAAGAGCTCACGCGCGAGTGCCCAAAGTGGAATGTAAGGAGCAAATCAATTCGCGAAGTTCAGAGGGAATATAGCAGCAATTATTGCCATTTCGCGATCAACAAAGTAGGCAACTTGAAATTCTACACCCGAGTTTTTTTTTTCGCAACCGGCTGCTACGTTTGGAAGAGCAGGCCGATTGTATCCCTCGGTTGCCTTGGTCGGTGGATCATATTCGAGTCAAGATCAAGTGTGTGATTCGCGTAGCGAGCAATCGTAGTAGCCGATGTTGGCTGTTGTGGTTTGACGGGGAAAAAGAAAGTGAAGAATAAAAACAAGAATACGATTCGGGAGAGTGGACACATCGGAAGGAGTGTAAGCTTGACAAATACGTGCCGTGGGTGGGACCCATTGGGGGAAGTGTAGGTTGTGGGGCTTGTGGTGATGAGGGAGAGTGGCGTGTCGCTATACCGTCTCTAGGCCAGAAGTATGCGTTGAATTTATTTTTACAGCCTAGGCTGTTTCATTTATTTTTTTTCGGCGGACGACGCACATACAATTGTCGCGGTGGGTTCGACTGACGATGTTTTTTCGATGTTTTTTAATGCCTTAAAAGCATTTGATTTTTGCCGTTGAATCGGTCGAATGTAAAATTGCTACACTTTTGCTCCGTCGGTTGTCTTGACCGGTAACGGTAGAGCATCGATCGATCACCGTCATTGTTTACTCCCGAAGGAGACCTAACGATTGTAATTCACTCTGGTGTTGAGATCTTGATCGAATTGATAGCATTCAAAGCCGCTTTCCTCATTCCCAGCTCACCTCTCTTTGCCCAACGATCAATGATCACACGCTTACCAATGCCAACGCAAAAATACAGGTGCCAATGATGACGACAGCGAAGACGACGTCGGCGGAGGTGGGAGAATGAAGTGCCAGCAATCAATGTAAACAAGCAATAATTTGGGATTTGTTGTGAGAATTGCCGACAGTGAATTCTTTTTCCAATCAAAGTAGCTAAAGTGCGTGTGAATGTTGTCGAGTGTTGTTTTCTAATGTTTAGTAACCCAGCGTGCCATGATGTGTGCAACTAGAGTGGCAGAAGATGAGATGGCGCCAATCGCAGTAACGACAGCTGCTGGTGCAGTTCTTGGAGTGGAGGATTTTCGTCCTTTCGGTTCGCAATCACCTCTACCGAGCCGGTGAGAGTGAGGCAGTGAGCTGCGTCGGGCTGCACCAAAGTGCATCGCGTTTCAAGTGGTTCAAATGATAACGACGACGACGTCTGAAGAAGAGTGCGAAACCTTGAAAGTGTTGGGCGACGCCACACGCGCGTCAAATGCAATAGAAAGCTAGAAAATAGAAAAAGTTTGTCGGGAGAGTAGTTTCGAAGCCGGAAGTGATAAATACAGCGGCGGGCAGGAAGACGGGGTAAGTGCGGGAAAAAGCCGATGGTGTGCTAGTGATTGTTGTCACCGGCGAGATCAGAAAGAAAAATAAAAGAAGTTGTATGGCAGTGTAAAAATAGTGCCCCAGGGTGAGTAATAATAGAGCAAGGTGAAAACAAATCGGTGAAGGAAAGTAAACCCTTCCACCCAGAAGTCTAGCAACGAATCATGTGCTGCTGTCCATCGGTGTAATCCTGTGTTCCTGAAGGTAGTTCTGTGTCCTCGCCCCTCGTTCTTGCCTAGCTAGGAGTATTCAAAGGTAAAAGAAGAAGAAAAACGGGAAGAAGAAATTAATTGAAAACGTAAGCGGCTTGCACTCGATGGATTATCCAAATGGCTTACATTTCGACGCAACAGGGTGTTGTTTCGCAGGGATTAAGGTGAGACCGATGATGGTGGCAGAATGGAATATTTCAGTTTGTGCTGGTATGAGTTTTCGGTGTGCTAATCTGTTTGTTTTCTGCATTACTAACAATGAGATCGGAAAAGGATAGCTTTTTTCTTTTCTAGCCTGAGTATGACATTTTGTGCACATAACCTCATCTTCTTTTGGTGGCAGTTCACTGTTTTCTACATTGAAGAAATAATCAATTATTTTCATTATGATAAACTTTAAATGTCTAATTGATTTATAATATTGGAAGTGTATAAGAAGCTTGATTACAAGCAATATCTTGTTTATAAATTTAAGACATATAATATATCAACCGTACACATATCATGTACAGTCAGTCTCAAAATTGAGCGTACAAGAAATCTCCAAGTTTTGGGGTAAAGGAAAAAAACCAAAAAAATTGAGGGGGAGAAACATTTTTTTTTTTGGTTTGGGGAAACAAATTCATTTGTCGTTGGCTAAACAAAGTGAAAAACGCTCATTTGGATGTTACAAAATTGAGCGTACAGTACATGATTATCATAGAAAATGAGTTTAAACAATGTCGGAAATCGTTAAAATTCGTTTTTTTAGCATTTCGTATGAGTGGAATACTATTCCAAATCTCCTGAATCGCTAGTTTGAGCTCGTTTTTGTTTCTGGCTTTTGATTTCTTGGTGTTATTCAATCGGTGCATAACCTCCCACCTCAAGTGCTCAATGGGGTTCAAATCCGGTGACTGCGGAGGGGTTATCAGTTGCTTAGGATCATTGCAAATCAACCACTCTCGTACGACGTGCGACGTTTGTTTTGGATCATTGTCCTGCTGAAAGTAATAATCACGCGGTAGTTCCAATTTTTGCACGGAAGGTTGCTGACTACGTTTCAGTTTGTTCAAATAGCCCATTTTTTCCATCGTGGTGTCGATAAATTCCATAGCAACCACACCACTGGCCGACATAGAACCCCACAGCATGACGCTGCCTCCTCCATGTTTGACAGTAGAGCTTAAATGCTTGACCTCCAACGACGAATTCGGTTCTCTCCAAACCATCTGTCTTCCATCGGTTCCAAATAGATTAATTTTCTCTTCTTCGGTAAAAACCACCTTGTTCCAAAACTCCAAAGGCTTTTCAATAAGCTCCTTCGCAAAATCCAGTCGCTTCTTAATATTTGCTTTTGAAAGAAGAGGCTTCTTCCGAGCAACCCTTCCCTTCAGCTTGTGTCTGTGAGCCACACGCCGGATAGTTTGAGCATTGATGGATCTCCCGATATTGTCAGCGACCACGTTGGCCAATTTCGGAATACTTGTCTTAGGTTCTCTTCTTATTGTTCGCACGATTCCTCGTGCGTCAGCAGCGGTCAAGATCCGTTTGCGGCCTCTGCCTGTGCGGTTCTTCAAAATTCCCTCAAATTTCCACTTGTTTACGATTTTCAGCACAGTGAAATGTGTTCTTTCAATGACAGCCGCTATTTCCCTCACCGATTTTCCACGAATGCTCGTACTGATCACTTGAGTTCGCGTGGCAATATCGGTTTCTTTCCTGTGGTGGTCGCCATTTTGATCCAAACACAATAAACTTCCAGACGGAAATAACTAAGATCGCTGCCAATGCAACTGAGAGTTGTTGACAGTATGCACTGCTAGAAAAAATCACTTCAAATTGCCTATATTGTGTTTATAAAACGAATTGGTTTGAAAATAGTAAAGGTGAACGCTCAATTTTGTAACATCAAAATGAAGCATTTTTCTGGAATTGTATTCGATTAAAATTTTGTAGAAATCCTTTTCAATAATTGAAGTCCATGCTTTGCAAGTTGAGCAATTATAGAATTGAACTTCAACAGAAATAATATTTTTGTGAAGTATTATCCCCCCAAAATAATCGAGAAGTTCTTCACGTCATGGGTGTACGCTCAATTTTGAGACTGACTGTAGAAGATTTGACTCTATGGATCTAGAATTGAGCCTGTGCTTTAGATTCGAGGTAAACATTCCTTCACTATTTAGATCCCGAAGACCACAAATAAACATTAGTTTTGTGCAGATGATAAATCAATATGAGAAAAAATTAACGATAGGCAATCTTCAACGATAAGCACAATACTAGATGGTTTAAACAAAATTTCCGTAGGTCGCTACGAGAATTCTATGACTTTCTGATGCCTTTTTCTTTTGATTGAACAAGAAAATCATTACAGGCCGCAAATGCTCTTTATTTGGCTCAAAATTCGACATGTTTAACACGAAAAAGAAGTATGCTACTATCTTGTAAACCACTAAACGAGTATGGCGTTTTGTAGCAGGTTGTCCTGCCAACAAAATGGCGCTTTGGGTTCGGCATGTACTTCAATAGGTTTTTGCTCGCCATCTCTTGACAAAAAAACGACATTTTAAACTTTCGCACCTGGTATTTATGTATTATACATCACGTGTGAAGTACTGGTTTATAGATTTCATAGACTTAAGATTTCAGCACAATTTTTTAAATAACAGTTGGTTCAACCTTATTAATAATTTGATAGTATGATTGTTCCACAAAGACAAAAAAAAAAAAGAAAGAGAACGTGCCGTCTTCATGCCACTGACGCTACTTATTAGATAGATCTTTCCTTTCTCGATTTCTTCTTAACTGAAACCGGTCTCACGTAGCTCGAGAATTATTTATCGATTCTCTTTATCGAATGTATATTTTTAAATTACCTAAAATATTTCTTTGAAGATTATAGCATTTGAGGGAGTTTATGTTTAATATTCTGAACCAAGTATCATCGTAAAAAACACTTTTTAGCTTCGAGCTGATTAATTGATGGAAATCCTCGGAACCTTAGCTCCAATATAACATTTAGCAGATAAAAAGAATTCAAATTGTGCTAAAAGAGCACTCTGCTCAGAGAAATATGAACAGAATTGTTTTGTGCTCCAAATGATTGGACATGAGGCGAGATATCACACGAATGAAGTCTCGACCCACATCCATCCCCCCAAACCAAGATTTCTTCGACACCTTTGGGATGATAGAATGTTGCCATCGCCCCAAATCTCCTTTACTGCAGTATAAAGCCAGCTGACGAGTGACTGTTGACGAAAATTAGTAAAAAATTCATTAAAGGCGATTTGTCGATCGTAAATATCGCCTTTTATAGCGCCCACCTTTGCAAGCGAGTCCGCTCTCTCATTGCCCAGAATTGAACAATGAGATGGGACCCATACAAAGGTGATGATAAAATAACGCGAAGAGAAAGCACTTGAAAGCTCCTGTATTTTCATAAAAAAATACGAGGAGTGCTTTACCGGCCTCATGGGACAAATAGCCTCTTTAGAACTGAGACTATTCGTGAAAATGAAATATTGATCCGGTGTTAAAGAGGTAACCATTTCTAGCGTAAAGTGTTTTGCCGCTTATTCAGCGACATATACGGAACAAGAAGCTTGAAATTTCCGTGTGGCGCTATGAATTTCATTAAATATACCAAAGCCTGCTGACTCCACTATCAATGATCCATCAGTGACGATCGATTCAGTGGAATCAACTTGGCCAAACTTTACAGCAAATATCACAGGAGCTATCATAAAAAGATGATGCTGAGCTCCTGCTTTATGGATAAATCAAAATTAGTATAATGTTAACGGTCATTTTAAATTGAGAAAAAGTATCGTGCACAAATGGTACTCTGTGAGTGGAATCTCTTAAAAAAAATTGGCAAAGGAAGAGGGTGCAAGCGTCGGAGCGATACCAACTACAGTTAGAAAATATGGAAAACAGTGTACTTTTGAAGATGCACCGAGGAGTGGTCGGATATCCGGTCCTGTGAGTCCTGCTATTGCCAAAAATATCAAGGATGCCTATAAGCAGAAACCATCGGCTTCCGTTCGAGAAGTGGCAAAAAAAGATAGGGACCTCGTCGTCTAGCGTCATGCGCGCAAAAGAGCGACTTGGACTCCAGTGAACAGAATGAGTGCCCGGCAATGAACTGAAGTCGGCACGAGTGCTTCGAAGCGGCCTAGGGAGGCTCATGGGTTGGAAAGATGTTTGAATCCCTCGGACTATTAGGACGATGATGATGTGAACTACCATCTAATGTAGCAAGGCAACTGCCTATAGCACTGGACTGTTTTAATTAAATTGTGGTAAATGTTTCATCATGTCCCTGTATGAAGAGCCAAAAACGTATTGTGGGCCCGTAAGCAGATACACTTACACGCAACCCAGAGCTACAGGGGTCTAAAGAGAATCTCCTTCCAGAAACAAGTTCGCAGAAACCACAACAAAACCGAGCCCTCGCCTAGTAAAAAGTCCCACTAGATAGGGAGAAGGTCCCGCCCTTTATTCACGAAATGTTAACAACAGGAGGTTGGCAGTCCCACTCTTCTTATCAAAATCGCTTCAATTGGGTCCTCTGATGGTCCCACCATTTATCCCAGCATATGGTGTTATATATAAATAAATATATGCAAAATTTAGAGAAATGTAATGTAAATATATGCAAAATTTAGAGAAATAATATGATTTTCTTACCTTGATTTTGAAATCATCTGACCTTATTGGTTAGGGTTATATACCGTTCCCCACTCACTGTTTCAACCTCCCTTTGCTGTAGGGTCGTCTCGTCGTTTCTACTTTTGAAGAGCTGACTTCAGTAGCGCATATCGAGACTCACAATAAAGGGCGAACACGAAATTATTGCGACACCGAAAATGTCATGCCAATTTTCTTGTAATGTTTAGAATCAAAGCAAAATTTTAGGGTAGTTTTATACATATATTTACTTCAAAAATCAAAAGAAAAGTTAATCGATGGAGCCTTGAGTGTAAAATTGAACGCATTTTTGCTTGATGCCCTCCATCAAAGTCTTTACAGTGTCATCCGGTACCAGTTTCTCAGTTTTTTTTCCATTTTCTTAACATGTCCTTCTCGTCTTTGACTGTCGTCTTGCTCTTCCAAAGTTCTCGCTTCATCATTGCCCAGTACTGCTCCACCGGGCGCAGCTCCGGACAGTTTGGCGGATTCATGTCCTTTGGAACAAAATGGACAGAATTGGCCTCATACCACTCCAGGACACTTTTAGAATAGTGGCATGATGCCAAATCTGGCCAAAATAGCGGAGCTTCGTCATGCTGCTGCAAGAACGGCAAAAGGCGCTTCTCGAGGCACTCAGATTTGTAGATCTCGCCATTTACTGTGCCCTTTGTCACGAAAGGCTCACTCCTCAGTCCGCAAGAGCAGATGGCCTGCCAAATGAGATATTTGGAGGCGAACTTCGACATTTTCTTCTTCTTAAATTTGTCGTCCACATAGAAAAACATGCTCTTGCCGGTGAAAAACTCCAACCCCGGAATTTGCTTAAAATCGGCTTTTATATACGTTTCGTCGTCCATCACACAGCAGCCATATCTTGTCAGCATCTTCTCGTAGAGCTTCCGTGCCCGAGTTTTAGCCGTCGATTGTTGCCGCTCATCGCGGTTTGGGAAGTTCTGTACCTTGTATGTATGTAGTCCAGCTCTCTTCTTTGCATTCTGGACGTAGCTCTGCGACATGCCGATCTTTTTAGCCAAATCACGGCTTGAGACTTTGGGATTTGCTTTAATCATCCGCTTCACCTTTCCCTCCGTCTTTTTGTTCTCCGGTCCCGGTTTTCTTCCAGCTCCTTTGCCGTGGTCCAACGTCAACCGCTCCTGGAACCGCTTCAACACTCTGGAGACGGTTGAATGGTGAATGTTCAACATTTTTCCCAACTGCCGGTGCGACAGGTCAGGAAATTCCAGGTGTTTGGAAAGAATTTGTTCTCTCGACTCGCGTTGGTTCACCTCCATTTTCGTTGAATCGAAAAACACGACTTCGAGTTTGACAGCATGTAAACAATACACATCAATGAGAAAGTGTGCAAAATTTGGTTGATTTTTACCCAATGGTAAAAAAGTTATGCCCTGTTGAATGTGTCGCAATAATTTCGTGTTCGCCCTTTATTACATATGGCGCCGGGAAGAAAATTGGAGAAAGGAGAGAAGCATTAAAAATTGGTAACGAGACATGCGCATGTGAGCTTTTCATGGTGATATTCTCACAACGGCCGTTCAGAATACTTCGACGGATGCATATGAGAGATCATTCCCGATGAGTTTCCACTAGTTTACTCCATTCCATAACGTTTAGTCATAGAAGACAAGAAACGTTTTACTACGTGCTACATTTGAGAATACCAGGGCAATGATCCCCCACCGCATTTTCAAGTGATCATTACAAGCTTTCCATTTGGTTCAGGCACTTTCGAACGTTGATCACACATGAAATCTGCCGCGACCAACTCGGCAGAACGCGCTCATACCTCTTTCTGAACCGAAGGGCAGGATTGGACCTCAAAAGATGGCTCATCAATAAAAAATTCAGAGTATTTTGCAGACCTTCCGGAAAATTACTTTTCAGAAGGAATCAAGAAGATGGAAAATCGCTGGAATAAGTGTATCTAGCTTAAAGGGGACTACATTGAATAAAATTAAAAAAACATTGAATTTTTTTTTATTCCCAAGCAGGTTACTTTTTTCCACCTAGTATTTGATACAATTTTGCGTAGAAATTCTGGGTGTACAATTATGGGCGATGAAACGTATGTGAAATTGGATTATAAGCCCTTCCCGGACCACAATACTTCACTGTACGCAAGGACAGGGATATCCCCGAAACGGAGAAGGCCATTTTCATCGACCGGCAATATGCGAATGCGGCAAATTATCTAGCCCGTACGTAACATCGGAGACCATGAACACCCAGAAGTACATCAAAAAATGTACATCGAGCAGGCTGATGGTCCAGTCATATTTTGGCCTGATTTGGCATCATGTCATTACGCCAAGGAGACACTAGGGTGGTGCAAAAGCCAAAATGTCTGTTTCGTGCCGAAAAACACGAATCCGCCAAATTGACCGGAGGCACGGCCAATCGAGATTTTCGGGGCTTTGAGCAAAGCAAAGCTATGGAAATGGTTGCTACACACTTAGAAATTATGAATTTTACACGAGACGTAATTCATGTTTGTAAAAAAGTCAGAGAACATAAAGAAAGCTTTCGTGTTAAATTATGTCTCCTGAAACGCAATTCGACAAAAGATGTGTATGATTGAATTTATTTTCTCATCTCTTTCAACTCATTCTTATGTGCTAGAGGACGCTTGCATGTGTCGGTCTCAGGGGACAGAAATTTACATGACATTTTGGTAGTGTGTACTCCGTTATTGCCAGATCAGCTGTTATTACACAGAGAACCATCAGATGATGCTTGGGACCAGCATACATCCTCAATGTGTAAAAACTGGTGATCCAAAACCAAGGCAATACCGGCGCTGGCCTCGCCCGAATGCAGGTCAAGTAGGGAATGGGTAGGAATATGTTGACGTGATACTCGCTTTATTGGAAGCCGAGAACACCTCTGCACTCCCACGAGAAATCACTGGGATGTTGAATATAATGGTTGAGTTTGCAGCGGGATCCGTTTTGGTAAACGGTGTTCTGAATTCAACTGACGTCGGCAGCGAATAAGATATTGAACTATGTTCCCGATTTATTCTCTGTACAGAATTAAAGTTATTCAAATTTTGGCACCGATTTAAACCAACAGTAGGGATGCTGTTGGGGCCACTCACAAGTGTGGTTGGTTAATTTCAATGGAATACAAGAATATGTTGAGATATCTAATTTGACGACTGATTTAAACCAACAGTAAGGATGCTGTTGGGGTCACTCACAAGTGTGGATGGTTTATTTCACCCGAATACAAAAAAAAATTAAAAACCGGTCCTCAAGGTTTAAACCAACAGTAGGGATGCTGTTGGGACCACTCACAAGTGTGGATGGTTTATTTCACCAGAATACAAAACTATGTTAAAACATCGAGTTTGAGGACCGATTTAAACCAACAGTAAGGCTGCTGTTTGGGCCACTCACAAGGGTGGTTGGTTAATTTCAATGGAATACAAGAATATGTTGAGTTATCCAATATGACGACCAATTTAAACCAACAGTAAGGATGCTGTTGGGGCCACTCCCAACGGGGGGGGGTAAAAAAAAAAAAAATCTGGTGGGCCACAGCAATAACCCATCCACACTACCTAGGTTCACCCTCCCTAAAAACCGGAAAAAAAAAAATTTTTTTTTTTTTTGTTTTAGGAAATAAAAAAATAAAGTCATAAAACACTGGTGAGAAAATTTACCTTTCTCGCGTAATGAATGATATGAGGTATACAGAATTATATAATAAATCAAGAGAACTCAGGTCGACAGTACGAACATTTACCCTACTTGTTGCCGCACTGCAACTTGATTTCAGCTCCACACCACTGCTATTCTTCCCTCTCGATGGTCCAAACGATGTCATCACTCATCTTTTGGTACTCATCTTTTGGGTAAAAACAGCTATTTATCTTATATTGTGAACAACAAAAAAAAAATAACATATTATTTTATAAATATATTAGATGGGGAGATGACAAATAAAAATATGCTGTGTAGGCGGTTGAGTTCAGTTACCATAAAAAATGGCAATTTTCATGAACGAAATTTTTGCTATAAGGAGTGTATCGAATATAAGCTATCCACATACATTTGCGTTGTTCGCATGTATTTGTGATGGTTTTTTATGCTCTGAACACTGCATGCTGTGCGTTTGACTGTCAGCTTTCTTTTGTTTACTTGTTTGTGCGGTTCAAATTCTGCGTTTTCAAAATGTCGCGTATTGAAAAGGAAGTGAAAATTAAGGTTCTGGACACATAGCTAAGTGAGAAGGATATTACTATGCGAAAATTGGCGAAGCGGTTTGGAATTCATCATGCGAGTGTTAAAACCATCATTAATAAGTTTGGGGAACACTATTCTTTGGATGAGCTACCAGGAAGAGGCAGAAAACCCGGTTCTTCCAACCCGAAACTGGAGCAGAAAGTGGTATCTCTAATCATGAAGAACAAATTAATTTCAATACGTGATTTGGCCAAAAAAGCAGGAACGAGTGTCGGAATGATCCAGCGTATCAAGAGGCGAAACCACCTGAAGACCTACAAGAAGCAGAAATTCTCGATACAAAGTGCAGAACAGAAGAAGCGAGCAGCAACAAGGGCCCGGAAATTGTATTCGCGTCTTTTGCAGCGTCCGGATGCATGCGTTTTGATGGACGATGAGACCTATGTAAAGGAGGACTCAAAAACCCTTCGAGGTCCAGAATACTTTACTGCCGTCGTTGGGGAGGATGTGAGCGATGCGGACAGGTCGATTCAAGTGGAGAAATTCGGTCGAAAGGTACTGTTATGGTAAGCAATATGTTCCTGTGGTTTGAAGTCAACCATTTTTTACACTACCGGAACTATAAATGCGGAAATCTATCGATCTGAGTGTCTCCAGAAGAGATTGTTGCCTTTATATAAGAAGCATAGTACACCTCCACTGTTGTGGTCGGATTTAGCGTCGGCTCACTATGCCAAAAACACTCTCAATTGGCTTGCGAAAAAGGGTATAGATTTCGTTGAGAAAAATATCAATCCACCAAATTGCCCTCAGCTTCGACCCATCGAACGTTACTGGGCAATCGTGAAGAGGTAAGGCAGCTGGGAACATGCAGGAGTTCAAAAAAATTTGGGCTTAAGCGTCCAAAAAATGCGGTGCAACACTTGTCCGGAACTTGATGAAGAGCATTCGATCCAAAGTTCGAAAATTCGTGAAGGAATAACTTAAATTTCATCCGGTCTTCATTATGTTCAAGTTTAACCTCGTACAATAAAGGATCAATTTTTTGTATGAATAAAATATCGGTTTTCAACATAATTTGAAAGAAAGTTTGTGGATAGCTTATTTTCGATACACTCCTTAACTGCCGAGTTGATCGGCTGTTGGACATTTTGCAAAGGTAAACCAGACAATAAAAAAACCTTTCAATGACAATATTGCATACATTAACAATATGTGTTAATGTAGAGGTTATACGGTGAAAACGGGATTAAACTATTTGTTAACAATAACATAAACTGTGATAATATATATTACATTTGATGTACAGTTTTGACTTAATAGCATATTGTTTTTCGGTATGTGGGTATTGAACAACTTTGCCACCGACGGCCACGCTCTTGAGCTTCATTTGACAAAAAAAAAGACTGCAGCGCAATCTCTGCGGCACAATCTGGAACTAATCTGATAACGCCAAATGACTGCATTTTTTATACTGAACCACTTTGCCGAAGAAGGTTACCCTCAAGAGCTTCAATTGGCAATGATAAACTGCAGCGCCATCGGTAATAATTAAAGATTTTGATTGCAGAAAAGTTAAATTTTATGTAAAACACCAGTGCTGATATAATTTGCCAAAATTGTTTACAACACATTTTTAATATTTTGAAGTTGTGCTTATAATTTTTGAAATAGTCTTTAAAGTGAACATGGCAAAACATAGCCAGGTTGTTTTATTTGACATTCCGTAATTTTCGAGACAATTGGCTTTGTGTGTTGCAATTTTAGCGTGGATTGTCCACGTGTTTAAAAAAAATCGCTTCACCACTATTAAGTGATGAATTCTTCTTAACTGCTTAAAATCAAGTTGTTATTCACGATTTCATCGTTTTATAGCAGTAACCCTAGATCTGTTAAATAGCCAAATTAAAATTTACAGACGTGTGGCCGTGCGATTGTCGGCAAAAAAATCGAAAAAGCCGATTTCGCCTGTGTATGACGACTTCCCGACCAGAAGGGCATAACATAAAAATAACAAAATTATTACAAACCTTATAACGACTAACTGATTCTGATGCAAATTTCAAAAAAGCCGTTTTCATCTAGATAATTTTATAACATACTTATAACAAATCAAGCTATAATGCCCTGGGAGGCACAATCTGCGCAAATAAATAGATTAATTCTATCAATAACTGATACGATTTTGCTACATCGTAACAAAAATGTTTCAAAGTTTGTGTTAATGTTGTATCTATATAATAGTTTGCTTAAATGTTGTAACCTCTTGAGGATTTCTTGTTACAATTTCTGTTATTTTAACTACATCCGCGATCTTAATGCTGACTACCTCGTTAATAAAAACAGAGTAACTGAATAAAAAATTTGAAATAATTTTGTTGTTTCCTTCTGGACGGGTTATTGGTAACATCCTGTTACCAATTTTAGTGAATAAAAATTTCGAAGAAAATGCTTGGCAATCTTAAAAAACCCGCTTTCGCCTACTACCATCAAAACCACGACGCGTTGAAAAAACCCCATTCTTCAAATGTGTGCGCTTTGCTTGGCTGCTTGGAAGAGCTTTCGTTTGCGCTCGACTTTTATCTCCGTAGACTATCGACTTTAATGATGTCTGTTCTTCTCTTCCTTCCTTCCCTCACCGGACAGATCGATAATACCCCAAACCGATTCAAACAACGACAGGTAAATATCATAATCGCCAACAGCAACATTATTAACGAGTGCTATGTCGCATCGCAAGAATTACCGTGCGCGTCGCAGCTGTCATCCTCTCCACCCACGGCCCACTGCCGTGATTTCTTCGTCTCATTTGCGCGTTTTTTTTTCGCTGTTGAAAATTTGTGAAAAGGTTTTCTGTTCCTGTGCCTACTGAAAGAAACATAAGCCAGTCTCGTTTCATTCTTTTGCACATGTCTTTGTTGTTGCTATTGTAAATAGCAAACCGACACAGAGAGCCATAATGGATGGCAAACAAAACCGGTTGAGGAAAAAGTATTCCATTGAAAGAACTCGTGCGTGGAATGTTCATTTCTTTCCGAGACTTGGCTAATTCATTGTAGAAACCTGAAATAAGTGGGGGGGTATTAATGAGTTTCCAGCTCGGAGTGTTCCAGTACTGCCCTTCATACGGCATGGATTGCTGCCATGTCGGTGAAGAAGTTGAGTGTTATTATAATGGAAGTTTGGTGAAATATATGACGGAATTTGTTCGGAGGAATTTTAATGCTGTGTGATGCGTCTCCACGAATATGGATCGGTGTTTACTTCTCACTTCTCCATTAGAAATTCCTCGCAACGGAATGTTTCCATAGGAAACGGGTTCGGTAAATACCGTTTACTTCTATAGGTATAGTTTATACATGAAAGAGGAGGAAATCTAGTAGAAACAACTTCTCGATTCGGAAAGCTCATCGTCACCGGAAGAAATTGAACGTTAACATCAATTAAATTTAAAACACTCTTCTATCCGAAAGAGGTTGAAATTGAAACCATAAATCAAATCTCTAAAAGCTTGTCTGCCTCACCACTCCAGCGTTATCCTTGCTGAAAACTCTTCACGAGTATCGTCTATCGAACGGACGTAGCTGGGAGTCACTGGAGAAGCATGCATATTGAACCCAACCCCCTTTCAACGTCCCTGTACTTCGTCTAGCAAACAGAACTGACTCAACTCCTTTTCAGCAAGCTCCCCATCATCCAATGGGGTTTTCCAATAACGTGTTCTAACGCTGGCTGTTCTTTTGCTACTGGTGTTGCTGCGTGCTTGCCATTATGGCAAATCATGTTTCGTTCGCCCGTCCGCTGCTCCTGTCGGAAAGTTGCAAACACACTGAACGACCGATCGTGAGAAGAGCCAAAAATACACCCCCACCCACCCTCCAACCATTTTATCGTTGCAGCACCTCACTTTTAGGACAGCTTCTTTGACAGAAATTTATGTGATTCTTTGGAGAGCTTAGAGCGAACTCCGGTGCACAACCGCTGAGTTCTCCTGCCGTGTCAGGGTGCACACGAGCAAGGGTGGTGCGGCGAGATGAAAAATCGATACACGAATTTCCACATACAACAGCCAGTTGTTGGTGGTGAAGCCTCGTGTTTTTTTTTTTTTTACTTTGGCAAACCATCCGGAGCAAACAAACAAAACCGTTGTGCGGTTAATGAGTAGCACACACTACAGCAGAGCCCCACGTGAACGAATGAACGAACAACAACAACAACAATCACGGAAAGCCTTGGTGAATGAGGATGGTGAAAAAAAAATCGGGCACCACAGAACACTATAAGATATCAGGCGGACGAAAATCGGAAAAGTGACCTTCACCAAAACTTTTTTTAAATTTTTTTATCAAAAGTAAACATATAATTTAAGAAAACTTCAAAGTTTCAAGCCTCTAGCACTTTTCATTCCTGAGATATTAGATTTTTTGTCGAACAAATACGCTTGATCTCAAGTTAAATGTTGACCTGTTTTTATGAGATAACCCCTAGCTCACTATACATGATTGAAAAGGTAACAAAACTAGCTTTAAAAAATAATAATACGATAGGTTGTCATTCAGAAATAAAATCAAAAAAATCTTTAAGAGAAGAAAAAACATTAAAAAATTAGAAATTTCAACTTTGTTGATCAGCAACTTTTTTTCCCCGCATATCCCCGCATAACCCAGCAGCTCTGAATCAAGTGTGGGATGTATAATAACAAATTACGAAGGAAAACTCTGCGCAAACTTGCGCCATTTTGAAATCAGCCGGTTTAAAAATATGACCACTTTGGTGCAATTCCATTATTTTAGGTTGATGAAAACGTATTTACTTTTTTGGGCGATTTTGGTAATTTCTGGCGATGGTTTAACGAAAATAAGTTATAAATTAACACTTTACAGAAAATTTCGACCATTTTTTGAAAAGGGCTGAACCTTTTTTAAATTTAAAATTATTAAAAATATGTTTAAAACAGTTTCTGCTATAATTGGTTATAAATAATAAAATCGGTATTATTATCATCGCATACAAGGGCTTCTTCATGTTAACATGTTTTCCAATGTAAGTTTAAAGTTTACGTTCTTTTTGTTATTTTGTCTTGTTTTTGAATAATGTGTTTCCTGAATTTTTGCTGGTGTTGCTTTATTAATTTTCGTAAATTCGTTAATTCGTACCTACGTGTATGTGGACCTTGCTGCCATCGACTCGCTTAGGTACTGAATGTTTGAGGCTCATGGTAAGTACCTAGAGTATGATTTGTTACCAGGAGTGGTATTTATACTGACAGTGTATTATTTGAAATCCCATAAACTACGGTTGAGAGCAAGTGTAAAAATGGATAATAGAGTTATAATTTCGTTGTTTGATTCTAAATTGACGCATAATGCGAATGTTGAAAGAGCTTTTAAATTTATTTGTGAAAAGTATCCTATATCGGAGGAAAAACGTGAATGTCTCCAGGATAAACTCTATAGGACCGCTTGTAAATACAAGCTAAAGTGGAATAAAGCTCAACGAGAACAGGAAAGATTCGAGGCATATTCTCGGGATTGGATAAATGGAGACTTCGGCATTGAGGAGTTCATCGAGCAAGAACAAGATGCTCCTTCAACCTCGGCGTCATCTGCAAAGCGTGGGAGACGCTCAAAACCTTTTGCTGATCTGAGCGAAAGAGGAAAACGACGTGTCATTGACAACGAAAGCTTGGATCCCTAAGTAGACAGCATCGAAAAGGCTCTAGTAATGGCGAGAAGGACAGCTTACAATAGGAAAGAGATAAATTTAGTTCAAGTCATCGGCCTTATTCTAAGAAATCGAGGAGATTCTAGAAAAATGTTGTCGCAATTAACTGATCAACGTGGAATGATGTCACCCGAGGAAGCTTTTAGTTTTTTCATCGAAGCTGGATTTAGTCGATTCCAATACGAACTAATACACAGAGAATCACCGTCACGATTTCCACCTTACGGCGTCATCGGGGAAGTAAAAAAGAAATGCGCACCTCCCAACGAGTTCATCGAAGCAACCGCTTCAAAAATTAGAGTAAAACTGCAGGCGCTTCTGGACAATACAGTGCATCGAATCGTGAAAATAATCGACGCAGAGCTGAACGAGTACATGGATTTTAACGAGCTGGATAGTGCTGAACTAATTCTATTATGTAGTTGGGGTATGGATGGCTCAACCGGGTATTCTCAGTACCACCAGAAGCTGAAAAAAAAAATTTTTTTTTATCCTAATAATGTGTAATATTTTTTTTTTTTTTAATATTCTAAAACAAACACAACACCCCACCCCAAACAGTGCGGTGGGGGGGGGGAAGTTAGTTGAGGAGGCGGTTGAGGAGGTTGGTGTTTGTTTTGGTGAAAAAAAAAAAAAATAATAATAAAAATCAAAAAAAAAAAAAAAAATGTTGTTGTTTTTTCTTTTTTTTCTTTTTATAAAAATTTATTTTTTTTTACCGTTATGTAAATAAATAAACTGAAGCAGATTATGAATTTTTTGTTGTTGCGTGTTCTATACAAAGAAGTCATCTATTAATTTTGCTGGGGCAGACGGGTAAAGGGATCTTGTGTTTTCTTACGCGTCATGAAACGTTTATCAGGTTTATTCGTAAAAATCATACAAGGGGAAGGCAGTATGGAACAATTTCGAAAAATAAATTACGTTATTGATGGTTGGACCGAAAATCAATTCTTATTATTGCCGTTTCAGAGAAAAAAATGCATCAGGCGTCAGATTCAAATACCCGAAACTGACAATCGTCACTGACAACCACAGCTATTTTGTTCAGCGATTACCTTGTACCTATGCATCGAGTTTGCTTGGTAATATTCAAATCATTGAAGGAAGCAACAGCTGCGGATGCTGCTTCTTCTTCTTTCTGAATATTCTATGCATGAGTTTTCTGTGAAAAGGCAATATCTCTGTTTGGGACCATCCACAAATGACGTAGCATAATATTGATCATTTCCAGACCTACTTCGTAGCATATTATGCCATACTTAATACATGGTACGTTTCTATTTCTGAGCCCCCCTCCCATAATATATCACGTAATTTGTGGATGTTCCCTTAGAAAGAGTGAAATATTATTATCATGATTTATCCTTTGAAATTAGAGTTTTAGTCACATCTGTTTTCAAGATATTATAGTTTTTTTTAAAATCAATGGAAAGTTAAGCCCTTTTGAAAAGTTAATCCCGAAATGTTAAAAAAAGTATATTAACAACATATTTTGATAACATCAACCAAAGAAAACTCTACAAAACAAGAAAAAATGATCAAAATATTTTTGCCCGCCTGCTTGTATGGAAATCGCCCATAGTGGATAGATCCAGGACGTATTTGTGGTCCTCTCGCCATCCAAACAGTGCGGTCTGGTTCTATCGCATTGAACAAACGAATAAAGGCGAATTACGTTTCATTCATTTCATTCAAAATACTTAAATGTCCTCTGATGTCCCCATCTAGGAATGATTTAGTCCGTTTGAGACGAAGCACACTTTTCTTATGGATCTTTGGCATATGGATGTTTGGCCGAATAAATGTTTGCAGGATGGACGTTTGGCCGAATGGACATATGGCCGAAAAAAGTCTATTATCATAAATGTATTGCAGAGAAATGGAAAAAAGAATCTTAAAAAGTATTTTCAAACGCATTAGATCTAAAAAAGAAAATAAGGAACCCAAAAAACATTCTCGGGCGCATTAGATAGTATCCCGATATTCTAGACTCATTAGACTTAGAGTTTATCAATATGTGTGCGCATTTGCCGTAATAAGCATCCTAATTAAGTTTCAACTATATCAATTCACTAAAAAACGAAATTTTTATGTGAATGATGATGATGAAAGTACACCCACCATCATCGCAAGAATTACCTATGTCTGTAGAATCATACCGGAAGGGAATGTTCTACCTGATGGTTTGTTGTAGCAGGGTGAGTTGAAATCCCTGGAAACCTTCGGAAAACAACGCGATGGCTGTTCTCTCATGACAAAAGTCTGGCTACCCCACGTTCTTTTGTCCAGTCACCAGTTCCTTCAGCTGCTACCCCCCTCCGCCTCCAATTATATAGTAAGTTAAACAGATATTATTAATTTAATCACTTACCATCTGTGTCTAATGCATCCTCAGTCGTCTGTACTCTTAGTCATCATTTTCCTCCACGTTATGAATTGCATTGCTACGTATTACGTCGCTGTATTGTTATTATTATTATTTTTTAAATTTATTTCTATGGTTGCCTTCTATCCCTTATCTTAATAAGCTATGTTCCATCCTCTGTTGTTATTTCTCTACTCACTTTCTTCTCCGTTTGTAATTTCACTGTTACTATTTTGATAAATTTCTTCTGCTTTCTTTTTTAGTTTTTCTCTATCCTTCGCAAGTTTTTTTTTCTAATCCTGACGTGTCATTCATCGGTACCTTAAAAAATCCTGCTGTAGCGAGTCTTTCCACGTAAAGCTTGGTCTTCCTTCCTTTTTAAAATCAAATTTAAATGTAAATGCCGCCTTAAGGTGAAACTCCCTCGAATCCTTAGTATTCAACATGCATGTAGTAGTGCAAACACTTTTTGCTCTCATATGATAGTATTGGTGCATCATGAAGAAAACGGTCATGGTTGCCAGTAATTTTAATTTTTCTTTGTGAATTACAGTACATCCATTAAATTATTCCCTACAATATTCACAGTTTAAAAAAAAGCCTCAAAATAAGAATCCTTTTTAATGGTTGGGGGAGTCTGGGGCATAATCAGCATGCTAAATATTAAGCCAAACATCTAGTTGAATACAAATATAGGTGAATTTTAAACGTTAATGTTCAGTTCTTATTTCAATCATAAACTATCGAATGAGTATTTGAGTAAATGACTGAAACATAAAATGTAGTAAAAATGTTTTAAATTGTGCATTTGAGATAATAAATGGGATTTTTGCAGTTTGAAAACCGATTCCAGGGACCTTTTTACGTCATACTGAACTCTGACAACCAACGACAGCTCATGTTATACAACATAATTCGATTGCCACATTTTATTAATTTTTTCACACGAATCCAGTTGAATGTTGTTTATTCATAATAATGATCTCTTATTTTGAAACACTTTGAAGTTACTTGGATATTTTGTGACGTTAATAAAAATGAATAGATTTGATTTGCTTTATTTTATTTCAATGTGGAGCTTTGGTAAGTTAATGTATGTATTTAATCTATGTTTTACTAGAAATCTCATCATGTGCCACTTTTTTCAGCACGTATGTTTCAAAAAATAATTGTACTTTTTTTCAATTTCTGTTTTAAAGTACGATGCATTAAGAATTACTTCATGCATGACGTAATCAGTATGATCATTGCTGTTCACAAAAATGACTATGCATTTATGTGCCTGACAGATGTGCATTGACGCCTGTGCTTCGACAATAATATTTTTATCCAGAACAACAATATCACTCTTGATTTTAAATCCCATGGATGCCTTCATGGTTAGGGCGCGTTCCGAAATTTTACCCTCTACCTCTTTCTTCTTAATCAAGAGTAAGGTTGAATTATCTTGTGAAATAGCTGAAAAAGAGAAACAATATCAATATACATGGAATTGCTTTGAAACAAATATGGGATTTCAGATTAAATATTTTCCCCCGCCTCATCAAATGGTAGGCCCTGTAAAGTACTTTTTCAATGAGAATCTCAAAATTTCTATGTGAAATATCACAGGGAACTAGTTTAATGCTACATTGCAAGTCTGAGATTTGAGCTTGTAACTTTAAGTAAGAGGTATGAGCTATAATGAGTAAGCGGAGGCTTCACCTGAAGGTTGAGCTTGTTTGATCCGTAGTTATTTTTAATTTAAATATTGAATGGGTCCAGAGCGTTCAAATTTTGATTATAGATGACTGGTATCGGCAATATTTAGTCAAAATTTGAGTTTACTGGAAAACCACCGCAAATTAAAGTTGAAAAATTAACTTCGGTCCAAGTATTTTCGTCTTTGCCTATTTGTTTCAATCCCATGTTTTTATATAGTGTTTATATTACCATCAGGCGCACAATGAATTTGGTGGGTACCCGGGTACCCTGTCGAACACTTAAAAGTGTTTTTTTTTTGTCGACCACACAAGGGTTAATATGGAACTATGAGCCTGTGAAAAAACCGCATCATGTTTCGTTTTTTTTTCCGCTGAGATATAACAAAAAAGGGGGATCAAGTCAACCCAGACTCCCCTACCCCTGGCTCGTGCTTCCAAGGAAAAGAAAGGGGATGAAAGCTGTTTACCTTTTCTTTCCAAACAACAAACAAATCAACAAGCAAATCAACAAGCAAATGCAAAGCAAATCAAAAACACACTCACCATCGGATTCGGAAGTATGACCGGGATTTTCAAAACCAGTATCCTTTGGGCCAGGTATAGGAACACAATTTGTAAAATCGGATGATTCGCCGACAGATTCTTCTCCGGAACTTATTTTTCGATGAAATTCAGCATCAGTTGACGGTGAAGTAAAACCACTATTCCACGGGTTTTCGAATGTCCACGTTAAGGGATCAAGAGCACTTCATATCTCTTTTTTAGCCCGTTCACGCAAAACAGCCGCTTTTCTTGTTTTAGTAAGACGCGGCATTTTTTACTTCGTTAATGAAAACTTTTATCAGTCCAGCACACTTGCGCAAACAGTTGCTGACAACACTGCGCTCTGCTACGCTACGCACAGCTGAGTGTAAATTAGAAAAAAGCAAAACGCGTAGTTTTCAGACCAGCTGCTGATTGTTTGCACCATTCTCGTTAATTAAACAGTTTTTTCGTCTACTGTTTTCAAGAGCGCGATGATAATTCATCTTTCAGTGAAAGTAAATGGTGTTCAGGTGGCTACAGGAAGTGGAAATACAATTTTTGTGAGAAAATAATAAGCAGATCCTGGCTTTAAAAAGGTAAACAAAGAGGACGAACAATTACCTGCTCTGTGGAAATGAGCTCTAGTTGATCAATTCAGAGTGTTTGCAGTGAAATAATCAGTGTAAACTGATTAAATATTGTGTTCTGCTGTCCTATTAGCAGTATGGCAATGATTCACTGCAGGTAAGTGGATTAATTTGGCATATTTTTTCGAGCAAACCCAAAGTGTGCATGTGTGGATGAGGAAGCCATCGCTCCTGCCATAAGGGGATTCCATCGTGTATGTCCTTAAGTGGATGCCTACTTGGTCTTCTGATAATATTTATTTATTTATTATTTTTTAAATTTTTATTTATTTATAAATTAACATCAACAGGCTTTCAGCAGCCATAAACGAGCAAATCGGAATTAGTCAAGTCCTTAAAAATAACATACTAGTATAGACACAAAAATACATTTTTTTCGTAGTCATTATCAGCTACCGCGATGCTCGAAGGCAGCGGCAAATCTTCGACGGAGAACTGCACGCAAAAGATGAAAGTCGAACATTGAAGCCACTCGGTTGAACACGCGTTGTAAACCGCTGATTGCACCCTCGAGTCCGTAGTTCGTACGACGAACCGGAGGCCTCAGCATTATATTATTTCGCAGTGGCCGAGGACGAACATTCAAGTCGATATTCTCAAGAATCTCCCCGCAGTCAATTCTGCCTTGTAGGACGTCCGCGATGATCAATGCGTTGTTGACGTCCCTTCTCACTCGCAAAGTTTGCAGGTTGATCAGACAGCAAGGGTTTTCGTAGCTGGGCAATCGGAACCGATCCCTCCAAGGTAGTCTTCGGAGAGCGAAACGAAGAAAGCGACGTTGAACCGATTCAATTCGTTCCGCACCGTTGTTGTGATAAGGGCTCCAAACGGCAGAACAGTACTCTAGCGTGGACCTCACAAGAGAGCTGTAGAGCGATTAAATGTCGGAAAATGTTTTGGCTATTCTAAAGACGAGTCCCAGCACTCTTGACGCTTTAGCAAAGACGTATGAGACATGCTGCTTATAATTAAGTTGTGTATCCAAAATCACCCCGAGATCCTTCACATGACTCACTCGGCCTATTGACGATCCAAGCAGTTCATAATTGAAGGTTATCGGCTGCTTCTTCCGTGAAAACGTTATGACGTAACACTTGGCAGGAGCGATCACCATCCTATTAATCGTGCACCAATTGTCCACAGCATCAAGTTGTTGTTGAAGATGAATACAATCATTAACTGAACGAATCCTCAGATAGATTTTTAGATCGACACCCTTTTACTACTTTTACAGATATAGACGCACTACTGAGCTGTGCTGATACTGCACGTTGCGATAGCATTCTATTAATACATATTACGATACATATGTCAAAACCAGCTGGAAGAAGCTCCCATCGTACACATCGCAAAAATCGGTCGACTACGATGGGCTGGGCATTTCGTAAGAATGTCGAACGACAGCAGTATGTGAAAATGGTTCTCGAAAACGAACCGACAGGTACAAGAAGAAGAGGCGCGCAACGAGTAAGGTGGATTGATCAAGTAGAAGGCGACCTGCGGACCCTCCGCAGACAGCGAGGCTGGCGAGGTTCAGCCATGGACCGATTACAATAGAAACAACTTCTGTGTACAGCAGAGGCCACACCAGCCTTAGTCTGATTGGTAAGGTAAGGTATGTCAAAACCATGTTTTTACATTGTTCTCGTCATAGATTTGTGCGACGCGTTGTCAAATGCTCCTTCTATATCAAGAAAAGTTGCAAGCAAAATCTCCTTTGCTTCATATGTTTTTTTTCTATTTTAGAAACGAGTGTATGTAATGCTGTTACAGTTGATTTCATAGTTTGATATGCCAACTGACACTTGTTCAGAGAACTGTTTTTAAAATAAATTGTTTTCATTGTGTAATTGTCAACACGCACTTGACGCCATGATGTTGGAATAAAGCCAAGTATTAAACTTGCTTTTAGCATATTCGTAAGACATGATGTTAATAATCCATTACTTTTTTGTAAGAAGTCTGAATACATTCCATCTTTACCAGGCGGTTTGAATGGATCAAATGATTGAATTGTCCACTCTACGTTCGGGCTAGAAAATATTTATTGAATTATTCAAAATTTTGGATGTATTTCTTCATCACTAGAGCACTGTGATATGTTTCTATCATTGCTTCCGATTACTACTGAACAAGAACAATGTGTCTGCAACATGGCTTCCAAAGTTTCAGATCCGTTGGAAGTAAGGCAGTCATTTTCTTTTTTAACAGTGCCTAAGCCATAAGTATGATCACTCAAGAGGACTTTTTGCAGTCTTGCAACCACAGGAGTGTTCAGTCCAGTCCAATCGTTTAGATTTTCGGGTTTCGTTGTTGTCCCAAGTAACAATTTAAGTTTGATTCCAGCCGTATAGCATTCCTCCCGGCATTGTTGATAAAACTACATTCAAAACTGTTTTCTCTACCAACACAGCCTCTATGCTTCTTTAAAGCCGAAATTTGTACAAATGGCCCGCTCTATAGACGGTTGTGAAAACAAGTTAATAAAACCTTTATAAGAACATAACAAAGATCTTGAAAATGTTGTAGTGAAAGATTTTATGACCACTTGAGAACCTTCATAAAACCTATGGGCTGCCATGAAAACCAACATACGGCCAAATGGCCACAGCTGTAAAACTTCACTGTGATATCGTGGTTGGTTTTTGTTGTTCTGCTTTGTTCGATTATCTGCTCTTCTGATTCATTTAGCAGTAAATAATATCTGAGAAAAAAGGTCTGATGTTGCCGGTAATTTTGTTTGATAGCAAAATATCCAAAACAATTTTTTTTATAGCGTATCATGCTCCAAATCATATACGCATTTAATTTTGTGGTGAATATTGGCACGATAAGAGCCGAAAATTAATGTGCCTCGAAAATTATGCGAGTTTACAAAAACAAACGCAAAATTTAAACAAACATATTCCATAAATTAATCATGTATTTCATTCGAAAGCTAAGAAAATTTGCTAAGAAAGCTAAGAAAATCGTTATCACAAAATTGTGCTGTTGAATGAGACAAGTTACATTTTAAGAGTAACAAAGTTTGAAATTGGTGATTTTTCGTAGATTTTTGCAGTTTTTTTTTCCAATAAATGCATGATAAACGTTATCATTTTCTTTGACAAAACTGAGCCGTTCTTTGACACCAAACATCTATTTTTTTTAGTTTTCGTGCAATTTCATTATTAGCACACGAGGATCGCAGCAAGCCGTGCTTTGAAAATGACGTGTTTTGTTTTTGCTGCGTCGTTTTCGCGGAAAGACAATTAAAAAATATTGCTTCATTCAACTAAAATAAATGGTGAAATTATAGTTTTTCCGAGTGCTTTGCGTAGGACGTTGAGAATGGAATCCCTCTCATAGTGTGTTTTGGTTGTGTTTTTTGAGATGAATTGTTTTTTCCCATTCTTTTTTGTGTATTTAGTGACCCGCTTCTGCATCCGGACGAGCTTTCCAGCATCAGATAAGGAACATTGGTGAGGTCGTTTTGATTATCAAAAATATACCTTAACTATATACACGCCAGGATCAAGAACTTCCATTTTTGATTCTGGAAGTGTGAAAACTCTTCACATATCTATTTGATGTGTGAAGATTTTCATGCGGGGCTTATTGAATATGAAGATGATCTCAGAATGTACGTGTATGAACAGGCATTCTTGAAATGGGTCGTTGGATTTTCAATAGAGCTGTCACTGTCATTACTGAGGAAATGCAGACAAGTTTCTTCCATAAAAGCACTGCCGGTCAGTGGGAGATTGATTGTAAAGACACACACACACAATTTCATTATTAGCACACGATGTAAGGTCTTCAATTGGCTGCTTAAAAAACCACCCATTTCACCCCACTATGCTAACGATTTCGACCCGTGCATATCGCGCACAGTACTTTTGAGTTGGACTTTTGCAATCATATTGGCAGGAGTTGTAGATAAAAAATTGATTTTTTCTCTTCTAAAATGCTTTATTAGAAGGGTTTTAAAGCATTTGTTTAGAAGCAATCCTGATTGTTCCTATTCCTTGAAATTGAACATACCTTCGATATTTTGGATTTCAACGCAGAGGTTGGGATTATGAAGAACCACAATCTCTTGTTGAGATTTTAAATTTGGGTGTTTTTGACGTAGGACTTCGTCTTTGTTTTCTGTACTGGAGTACAATTAAAAAAAAAATCGAATTGCGACCGTCATGAAAAGTGGTCAGGTTTTGAGCGTTAATATCTCAGTCGTTTCTCCAAAGATTTTCAAAAGTTTTACACCAATCGGGCGAACATATTTCTACGCTTCAATCCCAATTTTTTAAACTATTGATTTTTAACCTTAAACTGTTGAAAATAACGCAAATTTAAGGTAATGTAATTACGTTTTGCAGAGTAAATTTATTAAATGCACAGCATTTTTCCTATCACAGACTTCAAATGTAAGTAAGAGGTCTCATATACTTTAGGTGGAGACCCACGGCGTCTCCTGTTCACCTGCTTAACGTTTTCCAAGGGGTCAGTCTATATAAAGGCAATGCTAAGCAGAGTAAATAGCATGGTTTTGTTTAAAAATCACAAGACGAAAACAAACCTTGATCCGCAAAGTTATTCAGAACTTCTAGATGTGTTTTAATCAGTCGATAGTATTTTTTTCAAAAACTCAACAAAATTGGAATTAACACGTTTACAGTCCAAAGAAACTCCCCAAATTTCTGACTTAATATAACAGAAAGCGGATAAGTTATATTTCATCAAATAGTAGAACGTGGTGAGTCCATTCCGGTGAATAATTATAATGGAAATCATGGCAAATGGCAACTTAGCGTTTTGCTTTGAGGGTTTATCCACGAAGGTTGTTCGAAGGTTGTGGTTATAGAATGTTTAGAGTGTGAACTGGTTTACAAAAATGACCGTGATCATGATTGTTCTTCATTACCAGCTCGAATTTTGAAGGAAAAATTCTAGAAAATTTCGATGATTTCATTCGCCCAATTTGAATAACCTATACTGCAGTGTACAAGTCTCAATTTTAAGGCAGTTGAAATCTCTTTTGTTTCTTAGATTTGAGATTTCACGGATTCGAAGTGGCGATGCAGATTGGTTGTGCTCCTGTGACCTTCAACTTAATATGATCTTAAAGTCCAACTTAAGCCAACTCAATTTCAATTCAATGAACAGGTTGAACGTGCAAACGAGGCGCCACTGGTGGAAGCTCATCTATTACGGGGTACTCAACACTAAGTAGCTAGGTCTTGCCTCGAACGGATTAGTTTTTTTCGTTCACTAAATAACCTACACCAATTCATGTTCCTTGAGATAAAATCTCCCAATTCCAAACGTGACATAATCGTTCACCCTTTTTATCAAAACAACCAAGCGTCCCCTTTCCTTCGTTACAAATTCAATCAAAGTGAATTCCCTACCTTTATCCTATTCATCCTCTTCTATCGCCCACTTCAATTACTAACAGCCACACCCACCCACAGTGACGAAAGACGCCACCATCTTACCTCCCACACAAAGCGGAATAAAGAAACGACACGGTAATCCTCCAGAAGAAATTAACTCACTTCAAAATGCAAGCCCGAATCCCTCGTCAAGTATGCCATAAGTCCGAGCCAAGAGTCAAGAGCCGTTTTCCTTCTTCTTTTCCCCCCTCCCCCTCTGATTCCTAGTCCGTCATGTCAAGCCAATTTCCCAGCAGATTTTTTTTTTTACATTTCAACCGCACAAGAGCACCGGTAGAAAAAAAGGAGAAATGGGAGGCGAAAAGAGCGAGTTCCGGTCTTTGGTAAAGCGCTCGCCTTGTTTCTGCCTACATGCCGACTGTGGCCACAACACGGCAACAACAAAGCGGCTCCAGGCCTACTGCCTCGGTGTTGTGATTGAAGGCTAATAAAGGTGTTTCCTGTAGGTAAATGCAGGGACCGCCACGACGACGACGACGATGATGATGATGATGATGATGGTAATGACGATGCTGCTTCTGCTTTAGTTGCAGATGCGGTGGTTCAATCTTGAATTGCTCATTCTTTTGGGAATGACAAATTTCCCTTCTGAAGGCTGATTTCACGGTTTGACAGTTTTCGGTTGCCCTTTCTTTTTTTTTGCAGTGGATTTCAAGCAGAAAAGTTTGCTGCTGCTAAACTACTCTCCGAAAGTGGAAGCGCTAGGTTTTCGGTTTTCGCTCTCTTTTGCCGTTTCTCTGCTGCTTTCACCGCGCATTGTGTGTGAGTGCGGGAGGTGGTCCCCACCTTCCCCGGTTGATGGGTTTGAATTAAACATGTGTTTGTCGCCGGTATGGCGGTTGGAGGTGGCAGCACAAGTGGAGCCCAATCACAGAACTGCTGCTGCAGCTGTGTTCTGCACGCTGTCAAGTGAGCAAAATCTGAGCAGAGAGCGAGTTCTAGTTCTGGGAGAATGGAAGAAGCAAAAAAAATGTTGAAAGAACAGTGGAACTGCACTGTTTTCCAGTGACGAAGAGCCACCGACGACGACGAGAGCCGCCTGGCGAATTCTCGAGGTGGTGGTTGAGATTGGCCTACTGTGTCGTAGCGAGTGGGTGAGTGAGGAGAGCAAACGAGCGAGACTCGATTGTGTAACAACTAAGGCCCCGCTATTTCGGTTTCACTGGTGTGTGCGGTCTGTGTTTGTCCAAAGAATCTAAAAACTAGAAGGCTTAGTTATAGTCAGAAAATAGTTGACGATTTTCACCTGCGCTAACCACAGCTAGGCTGAGAGCTACCTGTGGTTCCGTGGGGTCAGATTTGTGGCCAGTTTTAGTCCGTTGATTTCCATTTTTCATCGTAGACAGTCGTCGTTATCGTCGTCGTCGCCGCCGTCATCGTGTGGGAAATAAATTGTGCCTTTAAGTTTGCGTCTCTCTCGCTTACTCTGGAGCGGACGGTGAGCTAACACGCCACTGCCCTGCCGGGAGCCGACCGGGTGCGAGAACGGGAAAGGTGATGCGTGCGTGTGCTCCGTGCTCTGGAAGATATTGGGTCGAACGACGAATCGACCATCAACGGCAACACCAAGAGGAGTGCTACTTGTAGAGCTTATTTATATTGGCTGATAAAAATGCAATTTCAATGAACACACCAAGCGATTGGACACGATCCAAATGATATTCAGTCGTCGGAAGTGGCGACGAAAGAGTCATTATCAACAAAGACGGTGTTCACGAGCAGGAGGAGCAGGTGGCGCTATCAACAGTGTAAGAGAGATGACATGTGCCTAAATTTAAAACCTCCGCTTTAATCGGTCGTGGTGTGTCTCTGTGTTTATCACTGTGGGTAAATGTGCATATCCCATATATCACTGTCTGTTTTATCGTTGTTATTGTTATTTTCAAATGTACTGACTAGAGAGACATAGCACCGTTGAACGTTTGTTAGTTTTAAAGGACCGTAGAATAGAGGACTATTTTGTAGACGAACACTTCCGTTCTGTGATTTCTGAAGCAATATACAATTAGACTCGGATATATCTAGTTCATTGTGACAGTTATCAAGAAACAAAAAACACAAAATGGGTGCGGCCAGTACCGGTGCCGATTCTTTGGAGTGTTGCAATAACCAGGAGGAAGGATCCGTCCGAAATAATCAAAATGTGAACCATCAGATGAACCGAGCGCAACATCAACTCCCGGCTGCTGCCCCGGCGCCACTAGCAGCATCCGGAAACAATCAACCACTGCCGTTGGTTTTGATCTCGAACCACACGACGACCACCAGTGCAAACCATCAACCCCCACCTACCACTGTCCTGCAGTCACCGGCGCCACTGCATCTCAACAATATCAATCAACAACAGCAACAAGCCCAACGCAACAACCACCTTCACTACACGCTCGACATTGAGAACAACAATCAAAGCAACCATCTATATGTAAATCCCCAAGGAAACTTCAACTACGATTACTACCTGCAAACCTTCTTCGATGAGCACGACTACTACAACCAACTCAACAACAACAACAACAACAACGATTACTTCAACCCTCACAACTACACGGGAACCGTGTCGATCTACTCGGAAGCCGAAACCCCGATGACGGTGGCAGCCTCCAACCTGTCGGCATCCTGTCAGTGCTTATTTCTTCGCTACTGCAAGCATAAAAAACGCACCTCGACCTCATGCTGTCAACGGCCACAGCTCAAGCCAGACCCCAAGCAGAAAAAATCCGTCAAATCCAAGGAGCCAGAGAAGAAACCGAAACCATCCAGCGGCGGTGGCGGCGGAGGAGGCGGCGCCCCACGCGGCCGAGGTGCAGCAGGTCGCGGAATGGATAACAACGATGCCGACCCGATGATGCGCCGTCCTCGACGCCGGAAGGACAACAGCGAGCAGGATCTCGCCTCGAAACAGCAACCCGAACAGCAACAGCAGCAGCAGGGCGCCACGACGTTCGATCAAAAGCAACAGCAAGCGAAGTAAATATGAGCCCAACTCTGTCTACTCCTGTAAATCCTTCAACCCATGCTTCTGTTGCCAAAAACCATCACCGCCACCTCACCTGCCATTTACCCCCCCTTTGCCAAAACACATACCCACACACAATCAATCACTCACACATCGCGCTTGAATAAAAAAAAATTCAATCACTCAACAAAGCAACAAAAAAGGATGCCTTGCCCCGTTTACACACAATAAGCCCAATTTGCATAAAATCAATCCGCGGATGCCCCGCCGCTGCCGTTGTCGCCGCCGTCAATGTCGCTGAACTGCCAGTAGCCAGTAGTCAGTAGCATGTAGGGTAAGCGTGTTTGCGTGCACTAATGCTTTCTCGTCACACGCGTGTGCGTGTGCGTGTGCGTGTGTGTGGGCTTCTGCTTCGCTCTGTGTCGCTCATCTAGGCAGGCTTTGCTTCTTTCTTTCTTTCTTTCTTTTTTTCGGTTTCGTTGTCATGCCTTCAGGCGAAGAAAGCTCGGCTGCTTTGTTACTTTCGTTCTAGGAATGGGCGAGATTTTCTTTGTTCTTTGCGAAGAGTTTGCACTTGACCTTGGGGGTTCGAAAATGGGATTGTTGATTTTCGGCGGGTGGTGAAGAACTTTAATAGCAGATAAAATCAGCGTTGTGGAACGGATTTTAGGAACCAATGACACGTGTCGCCATTGGCGCAATTATTTTCATCGGGGTGGGGGGTAGTCTCTGCTCAGAAGCAGTTACTTTGATATGACTTCTCTGTCAATGAAATGTTGTCAAGTTAGACTGATGCAAAATTTGGAATTATGGATATGTGGGTTGTGGGTTTGTTGGGGGAAGTTAAGGGGAAGATTGGGGGGGGAAAGTGAAGGGGTAACTTCTTCCGACAAGTTTTCAAAACTAATTTCGATGATTTCGGCGAACTTCTTCCGACAAGTTCATTGATCTTCTTATAGCAAGTTCAGAGAACGTTTTCCGAAAGGTTCGGTTATTTTTTTTCCAACAAGTTCTAAGAACTTCTTCCGGCAAGTTCAGAGAAATTCTTTTAACAAATTTGGAGAACTTATTAGGACAAGTTCGTAGATTGTCTCCCTATAAGAGAACTACTGCCAATTAATTCAGAGAACTTCATTCGACAAATTCGAAAAAAAATTCATTCGATAAGTTCGCAAAACATCCTCTGAAAAGTTTGGAGAACTTATTCCAAAAAAATCAGAGTAATTCTTTCAACAACTTCGGAAAAACTCTTCCGATACGTTCGAAGAACTTCTTTCAGCGAGCTTAGAGTAGTTATTTAGAGAAATTGTCTGAATTGCAGATCGAATTGCAGAAAATTTCGGAGTACTGTTTCCAACAATGTCTAAGAATTTCAATCGATGAGTTAGGAGAACTTCTTTCGGAAAGTTCGGAAAATTTTTCCGTCAAGTTTGTAGACTTTCTTTGAATGAGTTATTCCGAGAAATTTGCAGAACTTCTGCCGACAAGCGCGTAGATCTTCTCCCTACAAGATTGTAGAACTACTTCCAACTAGTTTGGAGAACTTACTTCGACAAATTCAGAGAACTTCTTACGACAAATACAGGAAAATTATTCCAACAAGTTCAGAGAATTTTTAACAGCATCTTCGGAAACTGCCTTCCGATACGTTCGGAGATCTTTTTAAACAAGTTCGAAGAATTTCTTCCGTCAAGTTCGGAAAAATTCTTTCGAAAAATTGGGAGAACTTATTCCGACAATTTTGGAGAACTGTTTTCCGACTAATTTGGAGATCATCGTTCGACAAATTCGAATAAATTCATTCGACTTGTTGGGAAAACATCTGCAGACAAATCCAGAGAATTTCTTCTGACAAGGTCAGAGAATTTATTCCAACAAGTTCAGACAACTTCTTTCAACAACTTTGGAAGATGTCTTCCGATACGTTCGGAGAACTTCTTCCAACAAGCTAAGACCCATTTTTCCGAGAAGTTTGCAGAATTGCAGAAGTGCTTTTGACAACTTTGGAGAACTTCTTCCAAAAACTTCGTAAAACTTCTTTAGGAAAGTTCGGAAAATTCTTCCGACAAGTTTGTAGACTTTCTTTGAATGAGTTATTCCAAGAAATTTACAGAACTTCTTCTGACAAGCTTGTAGATCTTCTCTCTATAAGATGGGAGAACTGCTTCCGACTAGTTTGGAGAACTTAATTCGACAAATTCATAAAACTTCTTACCACAAATACAGAGAATTTATTCCAACAAGTTCAGAGAACTTCTTCCAGCAACTTCGGAAAATGCCTTCAGATACATTCGGAGAACTTTTTAAACTATTTCGAAGAATTTCTTCTGTTAAGTTTGGAAAAAATTCTTTCGAAAAATTGGGAAAATTTATTTCGACAAATTTGAAGAACTTTTTCCGACCAATTTGGAGAACTTAATTCGACAAATTCGAATAACTTCATCCGACATGTTGGGAAAACATCTTCAGACAAATTCAGAGAACTTCTTCCGACAAGTTCAGAGAATTTATTCCAACAAGTTCAGACAATTTCTTTCAACAACTTTGGAAAATGTCTTCCGATACGTTCGTAGAACTTCTTCCAACAAGCTTAGACACATTTTTCCGAGAAGTTTGCAGAATTGCACAAATGCTTTTGACAACTACGGAGAACTTCTTCCAAAAAGATTGTAAAACTTCTTTCGGAATGTTCGAAAAATTCTTCCGACAAGTTGGTAGATATTATTCGAATGAGTTCGGAAAACTTATTTCGAAAAAATTGCAGAACCCCTTCCGACAAATTCTTAAATCTTCTCCCAACCAGTTCGGAGAACTTAATTCAACATATTTGAATAGCTTCATTTGACAAGTTCGGAAAACATCTTCAGACAAATTCAGAGAACGTATTCCAAAAAGTTCAAAGAATTTCTTCCAACAACTTTGCAAAATGTCCTCCGATGCGTTCTTCCAACAAGCTTAGATTTTTTTTTTGAAACGTTTGCAGAATGGCAGAACTTCCTCTGGCAATTTTAGACATCATTTTTCCAACAAGTTCGAAGAACTTCCTTCAATAACAGCCATCAAAAGTTTTCTGCGGGTACTGGTCAGTTGGCAAGTAACGCATTCGGAGATGCAGCAGCGAGACCAGATGAAAACTTTTGGGTGTATTTAACTAAAATTTCACCTGAAGTATCAGAGAGTGAAGTGAAAAATCTTGCTAAGGAGTGCATGCAGGCTAACGACGTGGTAACCACATCACTGGTAGCAAGGGGAAGACTGCTGTCGATGTTATCGTTTGTGTCCTTCAAGGTTGGAGTACACAAGGATCTCAAAACCATCGCCTTGATCCTGCTACATGGCCTGAAGGAATACAATTTCGGGAGTTTGTTGACCATGGTTCCAATGTCCAACAGTTTTGGAAGCCGACACAGCACCACGATCCGGGAACCAATTTTTCGAACCCATCGCAGCAGCAGCCCAGCCAACAAATGTCAACATAGAATTGCATCCGTCTAACTTCACCGAGCACCCAACCGTAAGTCTAGTGAGCCCATGTCGCACCTCTAATGTATTATCCCCTACCACAAAACAATTCCTGACTCTCTATTACCAAAATGTGAGGGGTATGCGTACGAAAATAACGACATTTTACTTAGCTCCGTCTACTTAGCTACTACGACGTCATAGTGTTGACTGAAACATGGCTTCATTCTAGCATAATGAATTCTGAACTCGCTTCGAGTTTCACAGTCTTTCGATGTGACCGCAGCACAGCCACCAGTACTTTTGCAAGAGGTGAAGGGGTTCTAATTGCCGTAAAATCTAGTTTGAATTGCAACTCTATTGCTCTGCTTGATAGTGACGATTTGGAACAAATTGCAGTATCCTTCAAACTTCCCCAGAAATCCATATAAATGTGCTGCATTTACATAAGGCCAAACTCGAGCCTTGAATCGTATTCCGGACACACGAACGCAATCAGACAAATCGCTGCACGAGCAACGGAATCCGACTATATCATCGTCTTGGGCGACTACAATCTTCCAAATCTAGTGTGGAGTTTTAATGAAGATGTGAACGGTTTTCTTTCTATCAATGCATCCTCAGAGCATGAGTTAGAGCTAACTGAATCACTTTCTGCGATGGGCATGGTGCAGATCAATTCGCTATTGAACATGAATGGAAAACTGCTTGATTTGGCGTACGTGACTGATCCATGTGGCACTGAGCTTTTTGAACCGTCATCCTCTATTCTCAAAATTGAGTCCCATCATAAGCCGTTGGTACTACGGGTAGATTCAAGCTGTCACGTCAATTTACCGATCGAAGGACGTAGCTTAGACATGGATTTCGACTTTAGACGATGTGATTTCAACGCATTGAATGCAGAACTGGTCAACATTGATTGGATTCGACTATTTCAAACTGTATCATTGAACGGGGCTGTTGACGGTTTCTACAATCGACTGTTTGAAATTATCCGCGGCAAAGTTCCATTTAAAAGGAGGAGTACGCATCAGAGTTTCAAACAACCATGGTGGACTGCTGAGCTTCGCCGTTTTTCGCAATCGTTTGCGGTAGACTCGCAAAAAATACTTTCGATGCAGATCAGAATAAAACCGAATACTTCTACGTTACATGGAAGTACTCTACGGGGAAGGCCAAACATCGTGCTACCATAATTATGTCAATCGTGTGCAAGCTAACTTGAAGGAAGATCCAAAAGGTTTCTGGTCTTTTGTGAAAAACCGGAAGAAGCGGAACTCGATTCCGTTAAATGTTCAGTACAACGGATGCACTGCGAACACAGTGAACGAGGCAGCTGATCTGTTTGCAGAGTTCCTACAGAACGTGTATTGCACCGCATCCTCTGTAAGTATATCTGAAAGCGTCAGAAGCATTCAACCAGTTGAAATGCATTTACCACCGATGACAATTACTCGGCATGATGTGCTTGATGTACTTAATGGTCTTGATACCACGAAAGGTGCCGGTGACGATGGTGTACCGCCGTCCTTTTTCAAAGAATGTGCTGATTCTCTAGCATTTCCTATCGCTTTGCTATTCAACCGATCACTGCAGAGCAGAACATTCCCTGATGCGTGGAAAATCGCTGCAACGAAAAAATCGGAAAACATCTTCAGACAAATTCAGAGAACTTCTTCTGACAAGTTTAGAGAGCTTCTTCCAACAACTTCGGAAAATGTCTTCCGACACGTCCGAAGAACTGCTTTCCCGAAAAAAAAAATTCCGAGAAGTTTGCAGAATAAAGGGTGTTCCGATCGAAATTTGATCAAACAGTAATGTGTGTGAGTCGATCAAACAGTAATGTGTGTGAGTCGATCAAAGTTTTTATTGATAAGTCTAATTCTTTTTTTTCACCTTCAGTTAATACAGAATACAGGAGAAATATTCAGCTAAACTTCCTTTTTACCGAATGCGAATTGCCGGGTCATTCGTTTAACACCTGCCATAAGATTGTGTACAGTCTCCTTGTCCACTTTATTCGCCGCAGAACGCCAGTTTGCCTTGAACTGTTTCTCGCTCACAACTGCTTTTTGAGTCTTCTTGAGGTTCCGCTTGACGATGGCCCAATATTGTGTCGATTGGGCGGAGCTTTGGCGTGTTGGGAGGGTTTTTGTCCTTGGGCACCACTTGAACGTTGTTGGCAGCATACCACTCCATGGCCTTTTTTCCGTAATGGCAAGATGCCAAATCCGGCCAAAATAGAACGGAACAATTGTGTCGCTTCAGGAAAGGCAGTAGACGTTTTTGTAGGCACTCGCTCAGATAAATTTCCTGGTTGACGGTTCCGGTCGCAATTTAAACGTTACTCTTCAAGCCACAGATACAGATGGCCACACCTGATATTTCTTCGCGAACTTTGACAGTTTAATGTGCTTGAAAATATCTGCCATCTTTCTCCGTCCGGTTGCCGTATAAAATTCCTGTCCAGGAAGCTGTTTAAAGTCTGCCTTGACGTAAGCTTCATCGTCCTGTACCACGCAATCAAACTTCGTCAGCATCGTCGTGTACAACTTTCGCGATCGTGCTTTGGCCGACGTGTTTTGTTTATCGTCGCGATTTGGAGTCACCACTTGCTTGTAAGTCGACAGTCCAGCTCGTTTGTTAGCTCTATCCACGGTTGAAGGCGCCTCTCAGCTTCTCTGTGACATCTCGGACGGAGAAGTTGGGGCTCCGCTCAAAACAGCGGGCGACTCTTTTTGTCGTCGCTGTGGCCTCCGGCTTTCGATTTCCCCCCGATCCAGTTTTCCTGGCGGTCGACAAACGTTCACCGAACACGTTTAATACGTTGGTAACAGTTGATTTAGCCACATTCAACAATTTCGCCAACTTGGCGTGAGAGTAGTTTGGATTTTCGCCATGCACGTGCAAAATTTTGATGCGTTGTTTCTCTTCCTTCGACGACACTTTGATAACTGAAGTGCTAGTCTCAAAATCAAAATAGAGGCATGATGCTACACGCACACATCTTCAAAATGAGGGGTGTGCAAAATTTTTGAATGCACGATGAAAGGAAATGCGTCAAGTTTAAGTCGACCATCCCCTTAGGAAAAAACCCAAACTTAGATTTGGGGGGGGAATACAAAAATGAAGGGGTTTTTGGAAGGTGGGAAATGAAGCACTTGGGGGGAAATCATTAATGCGGCAAAAATTTTCTCAAAGAACTGAAGACTCGATGTGTGGTAATATGCGGTGACCTTGATAAGGGTTTAAAAAATTTTGTTGATTGTGTGGCAAGCACAGTGATATTCTATGCCTGGGGAAGTCGAGAAAATTTCCAATCCGAAAGATTCCCTCCTTGACCGGACAAGGAATCGAACCCACCGCATCCGGCTTAGTATACCATGCTCTTACCAACTGAGCTATCTAAGGTCTCCAAATACCATAGCTATCCGAATTTAAGCATCTGTAAGACCGAGATGTGGGGTTGATACAGCCTTTGAAACGAAATCAAAATGAGTGAGCACTTGAAAAACAAAAATATTAATCTCTGATTGATTACACTGGTCGACAGAGATTTTTGGACCCGGAGCTCCATGCCAGTTTCCGTTAGCTTAGGTTATCGCCGATTTATTTCGCACGTAATTCAGCAGTGTTTTCTCCAACGAAATTCTTAACGAACAGGATATTGCAGCTGCAACGAGTAACGTTGCTCGTATGTCTCTGTTTGGAACTGGTCCTGATGGCATTCTCTCACTGATCCTGAAACGCTGCCTAAATACTCTTGTGACGCCTTTAGCCAAAATTTTCAATTTGTCATTGTCTTCGAGCGTTTTCCCTTATTTTTGGAGGAATTTTTTGTTTTCCCCTTTGAAAAAAAGGGAGCAAACGAACTGGTGGTTATTACCGGGGGATTACTGGGCCGGGGGACATCTCTGAACTCTTCGGACGAATTGTTCTGGGAAAGGTGGTTCAGGGCTGCGCGCATATTTTTTTGTAAAAAAAACGCGGGTCTGTGCCCCAGCGCTCCACAACGACTTATTTTAATTAAAAACTTGCTTTTATTTTTTTCATTATAAATAAATAATCAAAATTTTTTTTTTGGGCGGTGGTTTGTGGTGCATCATCATCATCAACAACAATAGTGGTAGTCTTGTTGTGGTTGGTGGTGGGGGGGGTTCCGATTTTTCTCCTCCTGTTTTCCGCTATTACTATTGTTTTTTTTTTTGTGGTGAATGTGATAAAATTTTAAATTATAATATTTTTTTCCGGCCTCCCGAGCAATACACGCAACCGGCTAAGACTTAAACCAAACCGAAAGATCAACCTCAGCCTCAACTGACAACCGCCAAGTTGGCCCGTTCCATTCAGCTCTAATTCAGATTCACCTTATCAAAGCACAAAACACTCACCGCCTACTGTGCGGTGTTTGCTGCATTCGCGCCGCAAATCTCTCTCTCCCCGTCATGCACACAAACATATCCCACAGCATGATTGTCGCCTACTGCCATCAAATGTACGAACAAACGAGTGTCGCATCAGTATGCATCTTGTGTTCCATCCTTTCACAGCCGAAAAACCACCCCCAAAGTTCACAACCCTTCAACTAAGAACAGCAAAACAAAACACAAAACTGTCTCGCTTCAGTAGCCTTTCCTCTGCATTCAGAAAACCCTCTTCCGACTGGTGGAACTTTTGTTTTCCTTCATTTTTTCTTCTTCTTCTGCTGGATTGAATTATGACGGGTCATTGCTCAAAGAAACCGAACACACACCCTCTTCTTGGGACTGTCTCACCTCACTTCGTCGAGCAGTTCATATGACCCTTCTCGGAAACCGGTTGTGTGGCCCCATCTCCGGATCCAGGACGATTTGTTACAACACACCCGGACGAAAACAAAATATGTTTTGGGAAAATATTTTCGTTTCGATTACCGTTTTGTTTCCAGTGACTGTTTCAATAATTTTCTGCCGGCCGGTGGTCGATTTCACCTCACTGGTTCGAGCTGCAATAATATATCCGCTTTACGGTCAAAGAGTTCCATGCGCTGGAAATAGATTCCGGCTTCGGTGTCGGATGGCGGATTTAGTGATCCATCAAACCGGATGTGGGTGGTGGGGCATTTTTTTTTGTGTCTCTTGAATACTGGTGATGGATGATGATGGACTTCGGTGGGAATGGATTGAGGAGGTTTGGGAAGGGAGAGAGATTATTGTTTTGTCGGGAAAATGATTTTGTTTGGCGATTGAAATTGATCGGTAGGTACTGAGTGATGTCGTGTCGAGATGGGGCGTCATGATTGATTCACAATAAACACTCTCTTCGTTTCTTGAGCAAGAACTGTGCTGCGGTGATGTGTGTTTCGATTGTTCCTTAACCTTTGAGCACTCGCGGTGTTCTATTTTGTACAATACTTACGTGAAGATGTTCTCTTACCATTTTGAAGCAGAAGCACCTATCGATGTAAAACTAACGTGTATTCTTCAAGAAACTCATTTTAAACCAAACAGCAGATTCTTTGATTACAGAAATTCCGAAAGCGCGGTAGAATGCGATATTGCAAGACGTGTCCGCGTAAATATAATACTTAGTTTATCAAGTTTGATATAACTGGTTCCAAATTGGTATAGCTCGTAATCCTGACCATCTAGAGGGCTTCTGTCTTCGAAAAAGGGGTCCAGTAGATCAAGGCTAGATGTTTGGTGACTAATAGTTCAAAATTTTATCACTACACGCCGCTAGTGTGCAAGTAAATTTCCTAAAAATGCTTTGTCTTCAGATCCTGACCAAATGGGGGTTTCAGTCTTCAACTAAGTTGTTTAGCAGGTCAAGGTCTTTTCATTGATGAACCAAAGTTCAGAATTGTCTCAATACGTGGCGCTAGTGTGTAAGGAAATCTCCCGAATATGCAATATCTTGGGACCCTGGCCATTTAGAACGTTCCTGTCTTCGAAATAGTTGTTCAGGAGGCCATGGCCTTTTCATTGGTGATTAATAGTTCATAATTTTCTCGCTGCGTGGCGCTAGTGCCCAAGTGAGTTTCCTGAACATAATGTACTTTTTTATCCTGTCCATATAGAAGGTTCCTGTTTTCGAAAAAGTTGTGCAGTAGTGCTGAGATGTTTTCTTTGGCTTTCAGTCCTTATGAATAATGAAAACAGATGATTTTCTATTTTCCGACGTTTCGGCGTATTATATTTCGCCTTCTTCTAGGGATAATAGATTTCTATTTTTGTCATATTAAGTTCTGTTATTACATTTAAACGTCTTGTAATTCTATTGAACATCACCTATTTTTACACTGTTCCGGTATGTCTAGCTAACTGTTAAATAATTACCTCTCATGCCAAAGTCACGAGTTCGAATCTCACCCTCGGACAAGTTTCGAAAATACCTTAAAAGGCATTTGAGTGACTACGAAAACGTGGGGATGCAAAGAACCAGCCCAGGAGTGCTGTTGTAAAGTCTCATCTAACTATAATCAAGGTATCACATGATTGTAGATCCTTGAACTAAAACAGTGTAAAAATGCACAGAAAATAAAAAAAAGAAAAAGAAAAATGGACAGTATATACACAGGTGAACAGGTAAACCTTACTCAGGAAACCACTTGCACACTAACGTCACGTAGTAAAAATATCCTGAACTTACTTGACTACTCCTCCAGTTGAATCTACGCCGAATGGATGATTCTTCTCCACTGGACGTGAAGGGCTCTTAGGTCCTCCTCAACTGCAAATAGCTATCGTGTTCGTGGTCTTCCTTCCGTCGGCCTCTCCTTGCTTCTCTACTAAATATTATCTTCGCTTGTCGTTCTGCCGGCATTCGTGCAACGTGACCAGCCCAACGCAGCTTGAAGTGTTTTATCTGCTTGACAATATCTGTCTTTTTGTATAAAGGGTGTTCCCTCTATGAATTGAATAAATTGAATAAAATTTGGCCTAACAGTAATGTGTGTGGGTCGATCAAAGTTTTTATTAATAAGTCAAATTCTTTTTCTTTTTCAAGTTCAGTTTATACAGGAGAAATATTCAGCTAAGCTTCCTTTTTACCAAATGCGAATTGCCAGGTCTTTCGTTTAACACCTGCCATAAGATTTTGTACAGTCTCCTTGTCCACTGTATTCGCCGCAAAACTCCAGTTTGCCTTGAACTGTTTCTCGCTCACAACAGCTTTTTGAGTCTTCCTAAGGTTCCGCTTGACGATGGCCCAATATTGTTCGATTGGGCGGAGCTCTGGCGTGTTGGGAGGGTTCTTGTCCTTGGCCACCACTTGAACGGTTGACGGTTGCAATGTAAACGTTGCTCTTCAAGCCACAGGTACAGATGACCTTTGGAGTCACCACTTTCTTGTAAGTCGACAGTCCAGCTCGTTTTTTAGCTCAATCCACGGTTGAAGGCGCCACTCCCAGCTTCTTTGCGACATCTCGGACGGAGAGGTTGGGGTTCCGAAACAGTGGGCAACTCTTTTTGTCGTCGCTGTGGCCTCCGGCTTTCGATTTCCCCCCGATCCAGCATTCCTGGCTGTCGACAAACGTTTACTGAACACTTTTCATACATTGGTAACAGTTGATTTAGCCACATTCAACAATTTCGCCAACTTGGACTGAGAGTAGTTTGGATTTTCGCCATGCACGTGCAAAATTTTGATGCGTTGCTTCTCTTCCTTCGACGACATTTTGATAACTGAAGTGCTAGTCTCAAAATCAAAATAGAGGCATGATGCTACACGCACACATCTTCAACATGAGGGGTGTGCAAAATTTGTTAATGCACTGTGAAAGCAAATGCGTCAAGTTCGAGTTGACCAAATTTTGATCGAAACACTCTTTTGTAGTACACGAAAACTCTCGAATGAGGTTTCAAAGCAGCTCTTGAACTTTTAAACCAGACACAGCACAGTAAAAAAGTAGTACTAGCACTTCAAACAAAGTTTTGCAAAGAAGATCTTAAATCATCTCCAGCATTTCTCAAAAAGTTCAACTTACCAAGAAGCTCCCAGAACTAATCAAAATAAAGTTCTTAGAGTTTTCAAACAGATTACCATTGGTGACAAACCAGCTCAGGAGGCTGAGAGTCTGCAAAGGAATACCCAGTAAAGGACTTTCAAAGTAGTTCTCTGAACTTCCAGACAAGTTGCGTCAGTTTGAATTCCTTGAATATTCCCAAAACTAATGAACTAATTTGCTGAAATTTCAAGAAATTTTTTATAATTTTTTATTTAAATCGAGAAAATTTCAAAGAAGTTCATAGAGCTTCATGAAATCAGCAAAGAAGATTCCTTAAAACGATTCTTGCTTCCGGATAACTTGCAATAACTTTAGAATGGAAGAAAACAAAACTATCTAAGCTAACAGCAAAACTTAAGCAATTTCTACGACATCCAAACAGATTTACAGAACATTCGAACAAGATCAATTAAAACTACTAGAGCTTCAAAAAATAAATTCTTTGGAACTCAAAAAAACCCAAAAACTTAAAAAACAAACTCAATAAACCTCAAAAACAAAGGTCTCAAAAGCATCCAAAGACATTCCCAAGACCTCCATTAAAAGTTTAAACTATCCTCTTAGAATCTTCAAGGATGTTCCCAGAACTACTAAAGAATTTTGAAAAATAGCTCCCAAATTTTCTAAACATATTCTCAGAAAAGTTACCAGACCCTCCAAAGAAGATTCTCACTTTCCAAAAAAGTTCTCAATACTTCCGACAAAGTTTCCATAACATCGAAACAAATTCCAGAACAGTTCCACAATTTTATGAATGGTTCTCAGAACATATGAAAACAGAAACTTATAAATGAGCTTACATAGCAGTTCTTAAACTTTCAAACCAGTCCAAGCACTTTTAAAGCAGGTTTGATACTTCCAAAACAGTCCAAGAACTTCAAACCAAGTTCTCAGAACTTCTAAATGCGTCTAAAAAACGTTCAGACTAGTTCTTAGAACTTCCAATAAGTTCTCAAAACTTCCAAACTAGTTCTCATAATATCCATAGAAGTTCCTAGAATCTTCCTCTGAGCTTACTAAAACATCCAAATCTGTACACATATCCAATTGAGTTCCAGAACATTACATCAAATAAGGTTCCAGAACATTTCCTAGAACAGTTCCCAGAACAATACAAATTCCTAGAAACTTCCAAAGAATTTCAACGGACTGAAAATATTGACAGAACTATTCAAAAAGTTCCCTACCCAAGAAGTTCAAGGAACTTTCAAATTGATTCACAGAGCAAAAAACATGAAAATCTATAGTTCTCCAAAGAAATTCCTGAAATCTTCCTAAGAAGTTGACAAACATCCAAACGTATTCCAGAAAACTTCCTAGAACAGCAAAATGGGACAAACGATTTTGCAAAGATCTTGTATGTAGATGAAAGTTTGTACTTTCAGTTCACATACTCTGTGTTTGCAAATATTTGCAAATAAGGGAGTAAGATATCTTGCAAAAACGTTTTTTTTTTTTACACTTCAACCACTACAACTTTTTTTATACAATAACTAGCAACCATCTTGTATTTTCAAAATGTGCGTCATTTTATACCCTAAGAGTCGACTTTGCAAAAATTTCAAATTCAAATTGAAATAAACAAGTTACAGCAATAAAACTGTTTTTTTTTGTCCCACCCTAAGGAAAGTCAGAAAAACTGTTATAAAACGATACGTAGATGAGGTAGAAGTTAAATTTTTTCAAGAAAGTTTCATTAAATTAAAATATCTACAATTCTGTAGAAGCAAAAACTCCTCTAAATCATAAAAATATTATAAAAAGTTGAAATTTTTATTGTGAACCTAAAAGGACCACCCTAGTCACCCCTCAAACCAAAAGATAGATCTTATTTTTAAATGAAATCTTCTCAAGACATCGTGTGTCTAAAGTTAATGGTTTTCGAGCTATCGATTTTTGTCGCGAAATTTGTCCCGCAGCGCCGCGTAGCGGGAAGATTGTGAACTGCTGGTAATCAATCAAAAGGGTATGTTCCACTGAACAACTACTTCGAAGACAGAAACTTTCCATCTGGTCAGGGTACCAAGATATAGTTGCTGAACACAATTAGCACGCCAGCGCTGCGTAGTGGAAATATTGTGAACTAATGGTCACTATTCAAAAAGTTTTCTTCCACTGAGCAATATTCTCCAAGACCGAAACATTCCATCTGGTAAGGGTTCCAAGGTATAGCTATAGGTAATTAGGACACCAGCGCCACGTAGCGGAAATATTGTGAACTAATGATCATCAAAAAGTTATGTCCCACTGAGCAGGATTTTCGAAGACATAAATATTCTATATGGTCAAGATACCTATGTATAGCATATTCCTGAAAATAATTAGCTCACCAGCGCCTCGTAGTGGAAATATTAAGAGCTAATGGTCATCATTCAAAAGGTTTTGTTCCACTGAACGACATTGTCAAAGACAGAAACATTCCATCTGGTCAGGGTTCCAAGATATAGCATAATCCTGAAAACAATTAGCACACTAGTGCCGCGTAGCGGGAAGATTATAAACTGCTGGTCATCAAACAAAACCTTTTGTTCCACTGAACAACATTTTCCAATATATAGATACAAGATAACAATATATAGCCTTTTCCTCAAAATGATTATCACACTGGCGCCGCGTAGTGAGCGAATCTTAAACCGTTCACCAATGAAAAGGCCTTGATCTACTGAATAACTTTGCTGAAGAAAGTAACATTCTATGTGATCCATGTCACGAGATATTCCTGATAGGAATGTGTTGTACAAAGTTCAACGCGCGAGTGCTCGTGTTACAAAACTTGGCGCGAGTGCTGGAAGGTTAATATATTTTTTTGTTCTCGGTTTACGATTTTGAAAAAACGTTCAGCTAATGGTGTCTTAAATTCCTCACTGCCCAAACTCAGCTATTTCTGTAAAGGAAAGACATTAGTACCTTTTATCCACACCTCAAGGGGCATTGAAATTGTTTGCACCCGCTAAGGTGATAACAACCATACCTCGTTGAAAGCAGTGCTCAAATTAACGGACCAACAAACACCAGGAAACTTAATTACAGACAACCGTAATTCCAGAAATTAGTCACATTGCAAGGAACAGCAAGATCATCAACAGTTCCGCTCTCATTCTGATTACACATTTATGGCAGGAAAAACTTTCGCCAGAATAGCTACCTAGTTGTAATCACCTGGCAATTAGACGATCTACATTTAGCGTTGTCCTGCAGTCGAACCACCCGTCGTCGCAAAAACACCGACACACATACGCAAACACACTCACACAGTCACACAGCAGGCGCCTCAATGCAATTAACCTTCACGCTCATTTCGCCCCACTCTCCCCATTCCTCCGCTTCCGGAATCGTGTGTTGGCTTAGGCTACTTAGCTTGGGTTGCTGCGATTGCACCGCCCACTGTGTGTTACGTTACGTTACCTTTCTCTTCTACCATGTTTTTCTTCTTTTCTCTTGTGTTTTTTTCTTTCCTGAACAGGTTCCACTGTGAACGCGCGCTCGTTACATTTAACCAGCTTCCGCAAATAAAAAGCAGAACTCCACGCCTGTCTGCCTGTCTGTCTATAGCTATCTGCTTCATGAGATGAAGAAAAATCGTACAAACTGTATCTGTTGTCTGTGTACTAATTTAATAAAAAAAAAATGAAAGCAAACAAGAATGAAGAAAAACTTAACACTGCTTCTTACTTTAATCGCTCAGTTTGAAGATGTAGATAACCCATACACAATCGCCAACTCCGACACTCACTCACTCACTCACCAAGCACCAAAGCCTTGAACACACACCACTGGTAAACACTAAAGCAATGTACACACGTTTCTCTGCCTATGAATGTACACAAGTTTGAATATTTTAATTTCGTAGAAATCTTAGATTTTTATCTTCCTAAGTTCAGCTGGTTGACCTTGACCTCGTGGGAAAGCCGGATCTTGAAAAGCTGCCTCTTTACTGTCTCTATCTCTCTGTTGCAATCAGTTTGTGGCTGATCAAATGAGTTTCTTTTCGGCTGATAATATTAATTGGAACCAAAGCAAGCCATGCAACGCTGTGCCACCTTCTTCTTGCACCTCTTGCTGCAACCAACCGATCTCCTCCGAAAAAAAAATAATTATTTCAGTCGTCAACAATTCTCCCCGCCCTCAGAAATCCAAAAGGTTTTCATAGATTTGTGTGTTTCTTCTTTCTTCTTCTCTCCTTTTTTTCCGTTCGAATTTCCTCTCTTCCCACAGGTGAGTACAAGACACAAACACAACAAATCACATGTTTACACACGCTGTCGGGAGTGGGTGGAAGGGATTGAATGAAAGAAAATAAGCGAGGAAGATGATTTAGGAGACATCGCCGCCAACAGGTAAAACACTTCCCATATTTATTACGATTGTGAAGCAGAAAGATCAGCCAACTAAATAACTCAAATGATCGTAAATATGCTGATGTAAACGAATCGATTAACCTACAAATCTTCATCCATTAAGAAAGTCATAAAATTCCTCCGTCATCCGATTTTTCTACCCCCATTTACACCATTTTCACCATCGGGCGCGTCTGAGCGCGGAAGGAAAAAAAAGCGTTTCATCACTTGCCAATCCCCATTATCATCGCCATATTTATCAGCACTTTTTTACCCTCCTACTCCAACCAGTTTCATCTCATCAGAACATCCAATCGGGAGCCATAAAAAAGTTTGGAACTTACTGAGGGGGAGGAACTGAAAAATGGATATCCACTTCGTCATCCCCTCATCAAATCAGAGCAGTCTCGATTAAACTGATGGTTATTGTTTACGCTTTCGCCGGGGATGGGGAGAATCACTCGAACGAGCGGAAAATTAAATCTCGATCGAATCAGCTGATGAAAAAAGAAAAAAAAAAACAGTACGACGTTCCCATGGTAGACGACGCGAAGGCAGTTTGCGAAATTCAAATCGCCCGAGCTTACTGCGATCAGTCGTGTTGCGAAAAGCAGCCTGGCGATGACCCTGGCAAGGTTATTGTCGTCGACTGTCTTGATTGTGGACGTCGGCTGTTCGCGACATATGTCTGTTGACGATGGGAATGTGGCTTTGTGTACTGTAGAGCGAAAGAGAGTGGCATATAATTACTTGGCAGGCTAGCGAGTCCATTTGGGAGATTGCGAACGTGAAGAAAAGTCGGGGTGGAAAGAAATATTTTGGAGCTTAGGAGGCTCATATGAATTTCAAATCACGGTGGGCTCGGTTTTTGGTGGGTAATTTTAATGGAAGTTTATTTTTTAGACGAGCTTGGTCTGCATACTGGAATATGCTTCTCAAAAAGGACTTGATTAAATTCTATGATTACAACAGCGGAAGCTTTTTAAATGTCACAATATCTAAAGACCGAACATTCATTTCTCCTCGCCATGCATCTTGCAAAGTGTCTTCAAACGAATAGTCATCCAACGCCGTTGAAACATCAAATGATGCAAATTTGGGATTATTTTTCATCTAATGATCGCATTAGAAAATTGTGACTATTTCCTGATGGATGGTAAAAAAAGTACGGCTACGGATATTTTAAGAGACCCCATTGCATTTTAATCATTGAGAAATTAAAAACTTCACAAAAATACTTCTAAAGGGTGTTTCGATCAAAATTTGGTCAAACAGTAATGTGTGTAAGTCGATCAAAGTTTTTATTAATAAGTCAAACTCTTTTTCTTTTTTAAATTCAGTTTATACAGAATGCAGGAGAAATATTCAGCTAAGCTTCCTTTTTACCGAATGCGAATTGCCGGGTCTTTCGTTTAACACCTTCCATAAGTTTTGTACAGTCTCCTTGTCCACTTTATTCGCCGCAGAACGCCAAACAGCTTTTTGAGTCTTCTTAAGGTTCCGCTTGACGATGGCCCAATATTGTGGTGATAGGGTGGAGCTCTGGCGTGTTGGGAGGGTTCTTGTCCTTGGGCACCACTTGAATGTTGTTGGCAGCATACTACTCCATGGCCTTTTTTCCGTAATGGCAAGATGCCAAATCCGGCCAAAATAGAACGAAACAATTGTGTCGCTTCAGGAAAGGCAGTAGAGGTTTTTGTAGGCACTCGCTCAGATAAATTTCCTGGTTGAAGGTTCTGGTCGCAATGTAAACGTTGCTCTTCAGGCCACAGGTACAGATGGCCTGCCCCATCTGATATTTCTTCGCGAACTTTGACAGTTTAATGTGCTTGAAAATCTGCCACCTTTCCCCGTTCGGTTGCCGTATAAAATTTTGTCCAAGAAGCTGTTTAAAATCTGCCTTGACGTAAGTTTCATCGTCCTGTACCACGCAATCAAACTTCTTCAACATCGTCGTGTACCACTTTCGCGATCGTGCTTTGGCTGACGTGTTTTGTTTATCGTCGCAATTTGTAGTCACCACTTCCTTGTAAGTCGACAGTCCAGCTCGTGTTTTAGCTCTATCCACGATTGGAGGCGCCACTCCCAGCTTCTTTGTGACATCTCGGACGGAGAGGTTGTGGTTCCGCTCGAAACAGCGGGCAACTCTTTTTGTCGTCGCTGTGGCCTCCTGGCTGTCGACAAACGTTCACCGAACACTTTTAATACGTTGGTACCAGTTGATTTAGCCACATTCAACAATTTCGCCAACTTGGCGTGAGAGTAGTTTGGATTTTCGCCATGCACGTGCAAACTTTTGATGCGTTGCTTCTCTTCCTTCGACGACATTTTGATAACTGAAATACTAATCTCAAAATCAAAATAGAGGCATGATGCTCACAACTTCAAAATGAGGGTTGTGCAAATTTTTTTCATGCACGATGAAAGGAAATTCGTCAAGTTTAAGTCGACCAAATTTTGATCGAAACACCCTTTAATCTCGCCGCTTCACCTTGCGGCCATGCGTTAGGCGGAGCTTTGGCCATAGGTAAAACAAAGAAGCTTGTAGGCATATTCTTCAGTTCCTTGGTCGCCTTTGTGATCAAATCATCCGTCATTTTGGCCACGAAATTATTTGAATTCATCAAATTGGCCCAGATGTTCTAGAGTGGGTGGAGCTGAGGCACGTTGGGAGGGTTAGTATGCTTCCGAACGTTCGGCTTCGCCGGGAAGATCTCTTTAAACAGAATCTTCAGCCATTGTTTCTGGGTTCTCCGAAACGGCTGGCTTGGACTGACGCTTCCGCATGTGGATATCCATTTTGGCCAAATACTTCTTGACCTCCCAGCCCAATGCATGGAAAGCAGTGGCCACCTTGCCTTCCGCCTTCCGTTTGAGCTTCTGTTGAATTCTCCGGTCGTTTCAAACGGTTGGACGGCTGGAACCAGGCTTCCGCTCTGTAACGATAAGTTTAGGACCCTATTGTTTGAATCGGTATTTGCAAATTAACATGCGCCTTTAATTAGCCTACAGACAAGTTAAGCTACATTCTGCTTGACCCGTCTTTCTCTTCTCCCATACTGCTCGATTCGTTGAATCTATTTTCGAGGGAGATTCGTCATAATTGATTAGCTGGTATGGACCATCTCCATTTTTTGTTAAAAATTACGTCGCAAAAGATTTTCATTGGCCAGTTCAAGGACAACATTTGTTCCACTAATTAAAATTTGGGTTCTTTGTGAACAAAGAACTGACGCTTGCTTCACTTTAAGTGGAATGTTCTGTTTGATAAGACGCGTTTCGAACAGTTATAAATTCTAAAGAAGTGAGTTCTAGTGGAAAGCTTTTTGAAGGTTTTGTGGCAAAAGCAGAATAAAATAAGTTATGGCTCGGGGGGCGACCCCGGCTTAGTGGTTAACATCCATACCTCTCACGCCAAAGTCACGAGTTCGAATCTCACCTCCGAACAAGTTACGAAAATACACAAAAAGGGAATTTGAGTAACTACGACGGGAGATGAACCAGCCCAAGGCTGAAAATCTCGATAATCAAGACAAAAAAAAAAGTAATGGCTATTGAAGTTGTGAACCGATAAAACATTTATAAGTATAAACCTTATTTTATAGATAAGAACTGCTAACGGTTTATTTGAACCAAAGTTATTTAAAACTCGAATTCGTAACTACGCAATAATCAGTAAGACCAATGTAAATGTTGTAATTAAAACTTTAGAAGTGCATTGTTATATTTTGAACCATTTCCAGTACTCTAAAGTTGAATTTGTACATAGCCACGGAATTTTGTAAACCAAACTGTATTGTGTAAAAAGGGCAGGTAAGAAGAAACCTTGTAACTATATGCGTCAGTCAGTTAGGTGAAACGAACCTTGTTTACGTTAATAGGAAAACCCATTAACACTCAGATAGATCATCGCCAACGATCGCATCTTGACACTAGCTTCCACGACATCATCTTTATCCTGCTCAATGGCACTCCAACTTCCTTCACGGATGAGAATCATCCGCATCGCAAATGCCCAGGTGGAATGGTTTTCCCGTCCGCGGGCATCCCAATCGTAAAATGAATGCTTTCTACTTCTGTCCGACTGTCATTTCCGCCGCCTTGTTGAGATCCGGTACTTGCTCTGTTAGATGGCATCTCGCATTTCTTCTATTTTCTGGTTACGGTCTGGGCCCATAACTTCTAGCCGAGTTGAAATAAAACGTGTGCTTCTGGTTTGATTGTTGAGAAACGAATGAATAGTTTGCTCAAAATATCAAACTAAGATAACTTAAAGGCGTTGCAAGAGTCGCAAACTAGGGCCAGTCGCGTCTTACTTTACTTCAAATATTAAGTCTAATACCATTTGCTCTTTTTATGATTTCTCATAAAAAGTTATAGTGTTTTATATTTTTTTACAAATAACCGAAATCTATAAGAATGCATATGGTGACTGAAATTTACGCCACGTCATTTAAAAATGCTTGTTAAGTTTTTGGTTGATGTTAATTTTCGGAGGGATGGAAATTTAAGTCGTTTTAGGCGCTGTTTGGGTGCACATCTAAATTTATATGTTTTTTTTTTGTGTTTGGGGGTGTGGGGGGTGGGGGGGTGTCGGGGTGTTTTTTGTTTTATGTAAAAAAAGCGGACGACGGTCCACAATAAAAAGGAGTGTTGATTTTTAAATAATTCAAAAATATTTGTCTCTTTTTTTTTTTTTTTATTTTTTTTTTGGGGGGTGGGGGGAAAGTGAAAAAATTTTTTTTTAAAAAAAATATTTTTTTTTTTTTTTTTTGTTTGTGGATATTAGTGGGTGGTGGGGGTGGTGGGTGGCTATCGGGCTGGAAACCCTTCCTTTCTTTTATTAAAATAAAAAAAAAAATAATAACTATAATATATTACGACAACCCGTTATTTGCTCTTTCCATTTTATTTTTTTTTTTTTTTGTTTAAACCACAGAGAACAGACGTTCATCTTCGTTCTGCTACTTGTGTAAAACTTTAAACCGACATTTTAAATGTATGTCGTTATGCTCCTGGTAGGCGGCGCTGCAGTTGTGTGATAACTGTCAGGTAAACGTTTATCAATAAAAAGCCTAGCACATAACCTGAAATTTTTTGTTTGTTTTTCTCTGCACTTGCTTTGTAAAGTGGCTGCCCATATAAACTTTTACACACGTTTTTTCAGAAAAGGTATATGGACATCAATGTCTGTTCTCTGTGCTTAAACCACCATCGACTCCCAGCTTACATCTGTTTCCCTTCTTGTAACTATAGCCGCTACTATGTGAGAAACCCCACGGGGGAATCGATTTTGCGTTTGCCTCCCCCCCCCCACAAAAACCCGGTCGCCTCACCGCGCCCCCCCCCCCCCCCCCCCCCGCTCCTTTGAAATTGTTTTATAACACACAGACACACCCCTTCCGGGGTGCCCCCCCCCCCCCCCTACTCGAAAACAGCGGGGGGGCGGGGGTTATTAAGGGGGCGACTCTCCTTTTGTAGGGTAGTGTGTGCATTTTACATCCAAGTGCCCACCACCCAGTTTTCCCACGAACTCGAACGATGAGGTAAACCAATTCACCACCCTCACTCCAGCCAGCAGTGGAACGGTGAGGTAGGCTGACAGTCGTTTAAAATGATAACGAGCATACGAACGATGGGTGGCGTGACTGTTCGATCAACGCGCCGGTGGGGGTGGTCGGTTTGACGGTAGGAGCAACACGAAGATTGCATGATCATCGTTGGTCGGTGGGTCGTGTTATGGCTTTGGCGTGCTCTCACGTACCGACCGAATCGATCCTCGGCGGGTCTCTTAATAATGAAAATTCCATCCAGCCCCGACCGAGCGAGATTCGAACAATGGAGCAGCGCACACATTGGACCCGCATGAGAAGAAAAAAAGCTCATTTAAATGATGACTATTAAAGCCATTTATCTTGCTTTTGGCGCAAAGTGGAAAGACATGGCGAGAAAATGGATATGTTTCGCTTTTTTCTCCTTTTTTTCCCCAAGTCGCGTCTGGTTGCGGAAATGTAATGGCAGGAATGGAGGAAACTGCCGCGGAACCGGAATTTGTGCGTTGTCGTGAAACGAGGTTTTTTTTTCTCGCAGTTATGTCTTTTGTTGTTCGTTGCTTCCTCTCGGTTGGCTTTCTTTTCGCTGTCGCATGTATGACAGAGGAATTTTTTCAAATGCCTCCGCCTCCTTCGCCTGCTGCGATTTGAGTAGTTTTTTTTTCTTCAGTCTACTGTTTGTGTATTCGGTCACGGTCCGGCGACCGTCAGCGCAGAGTTTGACAATCAAAGTATGCGCTGCCCGGTCTGGGGCCGGTTTCCTTTTTTCTTTTCCTGTTTTATTTTTCTTTTTATCTCGGGTGACAATGACGAGGAGCGGCCTTAGAAAGAAAAGCACAGGTGGTATGCATCTGTCGAGTGGGATTTCGTTTGGTGTTACAAATTTTCCGTTCGGAAAGCTGTACACAGTCGGTCATTTTTCCTGGCAGATTGGTACAAGTTGCTGGTGGGGTTATAAATTAGGATTTGGGAACTCTTCCGCAGTGGCAGAAACTTTGGGTGGTGGGGTTTTTTTTTTTCTTAGCGAAATAAGTGTGTCGCTGCAGGCATAGGTTTTGGTGGGGTAGATGTTCATTCTAGAGGCATTTCCGGCAGTTTTTGTTTGATGGTTTTTGAATCAGCTTATTGATCATATGCTTTAACTTGCTTTGAAATATTCTCCAATGATCAGAATATTGATAATTCGTGAATTAACTGGGAACATATTTTCAAGTTTTCATAAAATGATTTTTGTATCTGATGGACGTTTTCAAATTATGTTGTGTAATACCAATGAATTCACATTTGAAACAACAAATTATACAATCTTATAGATTTCGTTAAAGCATGGAATTCACAAATGTAAACGCAATTTTGGAAATGTTTCTTTATCGAACTTCATGAAATTTTACTAAACCTTTGTGTATTGAAATATTTAAAATACTTTAATGACAAATACAAATCAATAAGAAATCTACTAATTCTTACTTCTGGGCACGTCCGATCTATTCATTTTCGGATATCCGCACTGAATTTTAGCATGAGTGGCATGAGCATGATTGACCACGCGAGGTCCACTCCGTTACTGTTAGATCTGCTGTAATTACACAGTGAACCAACCGATGATCTTGTGGGCTAACATACATCCTCAATGTGTTAAAACTGGTGATCCTAAAGTAAGGCAATACCGGCGCCGGCCCCGTCCGAATGCAGGTCAAACAGAAAAAAGGGGAATTTGGGAATATGCTGATGTCAACAAGATACTCGCTTTGTAGGAAGCCGAGGATTCCCCCGCACTTCCACGAAAAATCACTGGAATGTTGGATAAAATGTTTGGGTTGGTAGCAGAGTTCATTTTTGGTAAATGATACGCTGAATTCTGGTTTATCTTTGTTTTCAGATTATCCTCCATTAACTTGGTTTTAAGGAGATGCACAAATGTATATCTATATATAAGTATCGATTTAAACCAATGGTAAGGATGCCATAAGGGCCACTCACAAAGTGTAATGGTGAATAACATCATTGGAATAACAAACATAAAATTACACTACACTTGAGAGTCGATTTGTACCGATTTAAATCAACGATTACAAAGCGTGATTGTGGTTTACATCATTGAAAAAACAAAGACATTTTTAACTACGTCTAATTGATTTCAACCGATTTAAACCAACAGTAAAGATGCTGTTGGGGCCATTCGCAAAATGTAATGGTGGTTTACTTCGTTGGAAATACAACAAGAATACAATAACGCTGGAGAGCCGATTCAAACCAATTCAAACCATAAGTAACTCTCGGGTATTGCATGCAAAAATGCATAATCAGCCACTTCAGGTCATTTAAAAAAAAGACACTGAACTTTAACCTGAGAAAAATTTAACCAAGGAGAACAGGAAGACCGTGACCAGTGCACAGTGGGCAAAAATGGACCCAAAATCTCATTTATTCAGACGGTGCAGGGTAGGAATCCTAAAAATAGCTTATCTTTTGGGAAAAAATGCAGGAAATCAAATGGTTGGTTGGTCTCAGTTAGGGTTGATCATAGTAAGTGTCCCATTTCACCCATTTATCCCCTTTATTTGGATGCAAACTAGAATTATTACCTAAAACTAAACTTGGTGTTATTATATTGAACCCAAATGCACTGTAAGTTTGCAAAAAAAAGCTGGAAATCTGAATGGAACAAATTTTACTTTGATCGGATGCCAGGAAGTGGTCCATTGTACCCGATTCTCCCCTCATAGTTTAATTAACTCATAAACCGTGCAGTTTTGAAGATCGGCGCCAGTTATATTACTGGCGCCGATCGTCAAAACCGCGTGGTAAATGAGTTTTATAAATTATGAGGAAGAATCGGGTACAATGTACAATTTCCTGAGGTCAAGTAAAATGTATTCCATTCAGTTCTCCAGCTTATCTACAAATTTACAAGGCACTTGGGTTCAACTGAGCCCACTGTACAGTGGTGCCTTTTCCAAGTAACATTTCCAAAACCATCTAAGCTTTATTAAGTTTTATTAAAGTTTTATGAAAGCCACTAGAAATCAATTTTGTTTTATCATGGCACCAAGAGGTGCCAGTAGGTTTATATTTTAGTCAGGTTTATGAGAACCTACACAGCCTGTTAATAACGATCTTAAAACATTGTTTTCCCAAATTCGGTGCACACACGATTGATTTTTTTTGTCGCATATATATAGTCGCGAGCTTTTAAAAAATAAATTTGGGAAGTAATCATGGGCACATCCGGTAGCTATGGACAGAGAATAAAAAATTGCTGCAGTTGCTGCGTACATCATATTGAAAAGGCGGATAAAACGAAAAACTCGCAAAGTCTGTAAAAAATCGTGGATTGCTCGCTAGAGAATTAAGGCTAATCTGCTGAAGGAGTTGAGCTATGAAGATCTGGATTACTAGTTCAGCGAAATGCTTCAGAGAAGTTAATGGGAGTTCTTCAGATAAGTTAATGTAAGTTCTTTAGAAAAATTCGGGGATGTTCATTAGAGAAGTTCCGGGAAGTTCTTCAGAGAAGTTTGAGGAATTTCTTCAGAGAAGTTCAGGGAAGTTCTTCAGAGAACTTCAGATAATTCTTCAGAGAAGTTTGGGAGATTTCTTCAGAGAATTTCAGGGAAGTTTCTCAGAAGAACAACGGAGAAGTTCTTCAGAGGAACTGCATGGAAATTCTTCACAGAAATTCAGAGTAGTTCTTTACAGAAGTTCAAGGAGGTTCTTCGGAGATGTTCTTCAGAGAACTTCGGTGAAGTTCTGCAAAGAACTTTGAAGGCGTTCTTCAGGAACTTCGGTGGAATTCTGCAGAGAACTTCGGAAAAGTTCTTCAGAGATCTTCGGGGACGTTCTTCAGAGAACTTCTTGGAAGTTCTTCAGAGAAGTTCAGGGAAGTTTTTCTGAGAAGGTCATTCTGAGAAGTTCAGGGAAGTTCTTCAGAAAAGTTCTTAGAAATCGGTTAAATGCACTGCTTTAAGGGTTCAAATTATTCGTATGTACCGATTCTTAGAGCAGCAAAATTTAAATGACAGGTTTATTTAAAATTCGTTATTATTTAGAAGAGGAGTGGCTGAAAATTTCACGAGATTTTGAAGAACGGGGAATTTTCCAATTGTGTAGGAGCGTTAGACGGAAAGCACGTTAGTATAAAAGCCCCTGCAAAGACTGTCAGTAATTATTGAAATTATGAAAAGGAAATCGGTATCATGCTTATGGCTATGATGGATGTTGAAATTTACGTATATCGGCATTGGAGCAAAAAGAGGATCAGTGATGGTGGGGTATTTGCCGATTGCTTTTGGAGAATCCGATGCAGGATCTTTGAGATGCTTGTTTCGGCTCCGATGGCGGGCAACTTGTGTGGCTCATCTAACGCGAGGACGATCAGCTGCTCTTGAGACATTCTGAAAATTATTTTCTCTTCATAGGCCTGCTCAATTTTGCTATCCAAGTTCCTTAAAGCCAACGAATATTTATTTTCCTGGTCCATTTTCTTTAAAAATACCGCGAAAACACAAACTAGCAAACAATTCAAACAAACTGTCAAAAAACTTCGAGCAACGAACTATGAACTATTCCGTCCGAATGGAATAGTTCATAGCCTACTACTATAGCATACAAACTATCGCTAGAGTGTACACACGACAACGGGCACGGCTCTATATCATAGCGTAAACCATCGCTTGCAAGTCATAACCATGAGGTACATAGTTTATGTAGCGCGTGGATAGTCATGAAGAAAACGAATTTTTTTGGCTCAGGAAGTACTAGTACACCGATCCCAAGCTTAATGATTCGCCCCCAAGACCGTAAATCACACTAATACACTATCAAATATTCTGTCAAAATAACATAGCGAATCAAAACAATAACAAAGATACTTGTAACAAAAGGTACTGAAAAGCGCAAGAGTGCATGTCAAGGTGCAGACTGCAAGGTGTACTTCCAAACTAGAGGTTCTACAACAGTGAACCAATTTCAAATCGCTAGTTGTACATTGATTGTTGGTTTAGGTGTTCCTATGAACAATTACATAGTTTTCTAGCATATAGCTCACTATATACTAGAAAAAGCTGCCGTGTGGCGACACCTTTATAGCTATCACTATAACTTCATAGCTCATATTTTTGCAAAACCGTTTCTCGAATCTCATAGAACTATGAAATAGATATCTATAACGGCTATATTATAGTGTACTATAACATAGATTTGACAGTATTTGGTCAGAATCGTTTTACGTTTTTCTCATGCCATACATTTCATTGTTCCGCTAGTGTGAAAAATTATAATTTCTGCTGCGAAATTCACTTGTTTAGTATGCCGAAAACAAGCGTAAAATTAACAGCTGTTAAATTAAGTCAAAGGCTTTTTCGCAAAGCAGCTTCATGGTGTTCCCATAAAAAACGATACGGTCTTTATTCATGAATTCAATTATTTAAATTCCATATTAACACAAATTATAATTGACTAAAACTAGAAAAATTTAAATTAACGCTTCACTTGATCACTTTTTCTAAAAAAATATAAAATTTAATCACTTTTTTAAACCATCACTAGTAAACGCGAGCAAATTCCGTTAAATTCCACTACAAATAGCTTATCTTTTGACAGATAAGCTTATTTCGTATACGACTCACAGACTTCTTCAGTGCCGAGTGCTCGACTGGAAGAGAACATCGCAGTAGGTCTATTATAATTCCAACAAAAAAAATATCTTTATTAAAAATCTTAATCCATGCTTTAAGTCGGTCAACTTAAGGGACTACTACGACAGTTCCATTGCAAGATATTAAACTCTTTAGCCAATATTGAAGCCTTAAGGATGAAACCAAAGATGAAATGAGGGGTTCAAATGAAAACGAATTTTTTGTTCCAAAAATCACAGAGATCTAATGAGTTTACTCTTTCTTCCAATATTGATAACATCGAGTTTTAGGTGTTTACATTTGTTTTTGCACCAGAATAAATGTCAGAGCTTTTATTATCACTGTTTTTAAATCATCACAATCATTTCTTTAAAACCAGGAATTATTTTGTGTGTACTAGAATAACTTAGGTATGCGAAATTTCTTTCGTAAGAAATGGATAGTTGTAGATGTGGAGTGGATGTTCAGAATCGATGTAAATTTTTTTTGATCGCGTTTTATGAGTTCTTTTTCTTTTAATGGAAAGAATGTAAAAACATTATTAATAGTATCTTCAGATTTTAGAAAAAGGTTAGTTTAATTTTTTTTGTATGGATTTCAATTGATTTTCAACATTAAAAGAATATTTCTTGGAAGAGTGGTGCTTTTCTTTGCAATTAATGCTATTGGAATGAATGAATTTAGAAACATTTCCATTAAAATAAAGTTTTGATTAACGATCACAATCCAATATTTGAAATTTTAACTGGTGAAATGGATTTAATTTCGTTACAATTTAAATATTCATCATATATGACTCCATTAGTTTCACTAGAATAACACGCGAAAACTATTTGGATTTTAAGAGAGCATTAGCATCTTCTCGAGTTTGAAAAATTACTCTTATTTTATACAAATAGGTATGTACTTCTTATGAATATCAAAATAAATCAAGCCAAAAAGTTTATGTTAAGATCAAAAAGTTGAGGTAATACATAACGCAATAAAATTATGCTTAGAGTCCAATCAACAATATCTTGAATTCTATTATTCATCACATTCAACACAACAAAACACGATTTTCCACTGTGACTTCAACTTTTTTTTTCCCTTGGCTAGGCATCCGTTGCTAAGCAGCCACTAAATTGCAGTCGTGTGCTACACTCAGGAAATTAACCGTGCGATTTTCATACGATCGGAACTATGAACCACAGAGCAAGGGTCCAAGACTAATTCCATACGAAATCGTATGAAATGATTATGCATGCCTGTTAAACACTTTCAATTGACATCACTTATCAAGCGTGTATAGTCTCGTGGGATTGTGGCTCGTCTCTGGATCCCGAGGTTCATGGTTCGAATCGACCGTCATATGAAGTTTTTTCCATTAGAGAATCGTATGAAATTTGCAATAAAATCTTGTGGCAAATTTCCATACGATATTCCTATGAATTCTTCTCGATTTGTTCGCTCAGTGTAGGCAGTCGGTTGCCCAAGCCGGTGATGATTTGTTGCAAACCGGTGGGTGCCACCACGAGTAGCGAAATAAGGTGCTTGAGTGTGTGTGATATTCTTGGTAGCCATCTTTATCTATAGCATAACGTGCATGGCAGAAATAACCTGCCTCGTGAAATGACCGAGATGGTTTCAATTCTAATGCGGAATATTTCAAATCCGTCCGTTTCTGGACGAACAATACAATTTTGAGAGCTTGTTTAGTTTGAATTTATCTAACAACTTACCAAATGGTAGACAGCGGTGGCTTTAACAATTTTAGTAAAATAAAGTATTGAATTATAGTAAAGAAGGAAGGTGCTGTCTTTAGAAAAGATGTTAATTGTATATAATAAAGGCATTCAAAATAATCACGTTAGATCCAGATCGTACTTCAGACATGGCGCTGCCATATTTACGGCATAATTTAGAACTAATATGACAATGTCAAAAGACGACGAATGACATACTGAGAAATTTTGCCACGGACGGTAACTCTCTAGCAATGCATTTGGAAAAGATAATCTGCATCGCCATCTCTACAGTATACATAATGTGGAACTTATATAACAATGTCAAACGACGACAAACAACATACTGAGAAACTTTGCTGAAGACGGCAAATCTCTAGCGCTTAATTTAGAAAAGATAGACTGCAGTGCCATCTCTGCGGCATGATGTGGAACTAATATGACAATGTCAAACGACGACAAACAACATACTGAGAAACTTTGCCGAAGACGGCATTTCTCTAGCGCCTCATTTAGAAAAGATAGACTGCAGAGCCATCTCTGCGGCATGATGTGGAACTAATATGACAAAGGCCAACCGCCGCAAACCACCAACCGGGGAACCTTGGCGGAAGCCGCAATTCCCCTGCCGCCTTAAGTAAAAAAAAACGACAGCACCGCCACCGCGCGTGATGTGGAACTAATATGATTATTTCAAAAGACGACGAATGACGCACTGAGAAACTTTGCCCAAGACGGCAAATCTCTAGCGCTTAATTTAGAAAAGATAGACTGCAGCGACATCTCTGCGGCATGATGTGGAACTAATATGATAATGTCAAAAGACGACGAATGACATCCTGAGAATTTTTGCCGAAGACGAAAACTCTCTATAACTACTCTGGACTGTTTTGCTCACACATTGAATTAACAACCTCTATCCATTTGTAGGCAGATTCCCCGGTGGCCAATGTAACTGGAACCATGTTTTTCCACCACCAATACATTTTTATGACCATATACTTTCAAATATGAATATGAAATATAATTTTCATTTCTTTTTGACTTTTTCTACGTCGTTTTTGAAATAACGTGGTTTTTTTACATCGTTTTTGGAAATAAAGCAGTTTTTTTTACGTCGTTTTTTGAAAATAACGCGGTTTTTTTTGTACGCTGGTACCCATTACCGTCGTAAAAAAACTCCCCGTAAGGCCAACACTGCTTGTATCGCTAAATTCCGTGTGACAAACGATGATGATGATGATGACGGTGATGACGGTGATGGTCGTTTTCTTTCCGTGGTGAACCATGAAGAAGAACCCTGAAATTTACAACCCGCACGGAGAGGGAGAGCGAGCGTGAGAGTAAGCGAAGTGAGTGAACGGAGAGAACCACCACCGTCCTCCTAGGTCGCACCACTCAGTGGGTGGAAGGTGGGTAGTCGCGAGCAGTATTAAGGAAATTTTCACCGCTACCGTGATGCGATTTTCCCGGCGTTACAAGTGGGGGTGGTGGTGGTGGTGGAGGAGAGAGATGGTGTGATACAAAACATGTGTTGGGTTGCATGGAGAGAGTGAGCGGGAGGGAGAGTGTAGAGCAGAGTGTTGTTGTGGTGAGTGCGAGAGTCTCCGCTCTCGTTGTTCTCTGGGGCGCGCGTTCGTGAGGCTACCCAGCGCCGAAGTCTCGGTAGCAGCATTTGGCAGCAACAGCAGCAGTAGTGGGTAGTATATGCGTGTGTGTTCATTTTTTGGGACTCTCCTCGGTGGCTCCTCGCAGGCAACCAGGCAGGCAGCAATGGATTGTCCGTGGCTGTTTCGTTTGAACCGTTGATCATTTTAGTACAACACGCGAGAAGCGGGTTTTTGTGTTTCGTCGGGTGTTTTTTTGAACAGTCCCGTTCGTTCCCTCTGGGTGTCTGTGTGTCCGCGCGTAGTTTGGGGTCCCCAAAGAGTTTTCCGATTGGTGGATGGTAGCCATCCGTCAAGTAGGATACTGCCTCGAGTGCTCCAGCGTACTCTCGCTGGACAAGTTGTGTGCTGACGTGCCAGAGACGGAACTCTCACCGCACTCGGGTCAACGGGACTGGGGAGTCTTTCGTCTATCCTACATCCGTAGTAGTGTTTCATTGTTCCACGCAGAATGACACAAAACAAATGTCAACCCCAGAGGACCCGCGTGGGACCATAGTCATCGTAGTCAAAACAGAGCGCCAGTAGTCATTGTAGTCGTAGCATTTGTCGTCGTCGTCGTCGTCGTCGCCGTCGTCGTCGTTGCCGTCGTCGTCGTCGTCGTCGTCGCGTTCAGTCGAAAGTGAAGTAATAGCAGCAGAAACAGCAAAAGCCGCAACCAGCAGTGTGTACACTTTTTGGTGAAAATTGTACAGAAGCAATATTTCAAGCGTTTTTCGGTGTTTGTGAATGTGTGGCGATTGTGAGTCTGAATGTGTGACCCTCGTTAGTGTACCATTCACCAGTGGCCATCGGACAATCGGCTCCCCGAGAGGGGGTCAGCCAGCGTGTTCCTGTGTGCGAGAGAAAGAGCGGAGTGCGGTGTTTGGTTTTCATGTGACTCGTTTTCGTAATGTTTCATTAGAGTTTTTAATTAAGAATTGATAGGAATACTGTCGAAGCTGTCTGTGCTGCATCGCACTGGGTGGAAAGTAGTGTGTCGGCTTACGTGCGGAACGGTAGCACGTTCTTTCGGGTGCGTATCCTTGTAGAATTGTGCTCACAGGACAACGGAAAACGGCTAGAGTGTTGTATCGGAAAGCAGTGAAAAAAAAGCAGTTACGGCTAACAATAGAACACAGTTTATAACTCCCGGGTGCCATCGCTGCCTGCTCTCCGGTTCACAACACATGTCCAACGGAATCACCGACCCCCGAGAAGCGCGGTGGACGATGAAACTCGGTGAACCCGAAACAGCAGCAGTAGCAGCAGCAGTCGCAGTCTTTGCTTTTCGGTTGTGTGTCAAGAAGCCCAAGTTATCTGCATTGCAACGTTATTTAATAGTTCCTTTATCTAGAAGAGCACGAAGAAGCAAAGGAAAATAACAAGAAGAAAACGTAAAGGAAAAGCAAATTTCCACCCCGGGTGTTCAAGTGAGCGAACGAGCGAGAGAGAGAGAGAGAGACAAGAGCACTGAGAAGCATGAGGAAGTGTGTGTGTGTGTGTATGTGCGCGCGGGAAGAAGAATTTGTACCGATGTGACTTTTTGTGCTACTCCTGCTGGGTGTTTGTGGGTTGGGAGGAACGTGAAGCCTTTCGATGGCACGCTATGCCACACCATCGTGAAAACACACTGCACCAAACAAGCAGCAAGAACCGTGCCGTGGCACATGTGTGCTGCCTCGGAAAACCCCTTTTGCATTAACCGTAAACCTTCCCACAGCCATTCTGCTGTGTCAACCCCCCAATGGGGATGGGGAAAAGGTCTACGGGAATAACGCGCCGCGTCGTCGTGTGCCCTTTTATCATAACTCGCTATCGATGCGTTCGATTTTGAAATCCCTTTTCCGAATACAGCCTTCTCGAGCACTTTCGGCGACGACACCTTGGAGGGGTGGGGAATAATTTATTAATCGGGTTCCCTTTTAATGAGGGTCACTTGAGGCACTTGAAGCGCTCGGGTGGAAGAAGGCGATGGAGTCTTTTCAAGTGGCTTTAAACACTGTTGGCACTTGGGGTGTTGAAGTAGGTGGATACTCTGTTTGAACGGTGTAAAATTTGCGCCAGGAGAAGTGGCGACTGTTTGATGGGCTTCGTGAGATGATTTTATGTAAAAGTTAAATGTTTGATTACTTTTAAAAAAACTACAACTGATCACGCTTAATTTGTAACTTGTCATTGCACTGTGTAGTTTGAGGATGTTACCCAATTGAAAGCTGCGAGGGATCGAAGTAGGCTGCGGTATAAATCTGACGTGCGGATTCTTTCGTTTGCGTTTTTTCGGAAACTTATTTCCAAATTGTTGTTATTGTTTACTTTATAACGGTGTGGATTTTTTTCAATTTCAAGTGCCAGTGTCAGTTAAAGTTTGTCAGTGAGTTTGAATTCATAGCTAGTCTTCTGATTAGATAAAACATATTTTCCTTTACTGTCAGTGACGAATTGCGTGCCGTTCTTCGTAAGCTGTTAGCTCAACTTTTTCCGACTTCTTCAGCCATGTGGTCATGATTTGAGACGTTTGTGGGATTAGGGGTGAATTAGCAGGTTTGTTTTCTTTTAACGAGACGGACGTCATTTGGTTGTTTTTAAGAGGTTTTGCCTTACTAATTTGATACTCGATAATATTGCTGAAATGTTTCTAATGTGGATCGATGTGGCTAGGATTAGGAATATCTATAAAAATTATATAAAGTAATTTTTTAATTTGATGCCAGAAAAAGAAATGTGAAAAAATATTTGCCTTGGATTTAAGCAAAGGCTCAATGTTTTCCTTATGTCTATGTGTATTTAACAATTAATTTCCAACCAAAATATTTCACGTCTTCATCAGAGTCATAATTGATTCAAGAAAATAAGAGAGATTATAGATTTTTTTCCAAAGGCCCGATTGGTTGGATTCATCCTGTCCATTTTCTCTATATTTGTCCAACCCAACAAGGATTTCTGGCCCGCTTGGTTGACTAATTTATTTATTTATTTTAAGGCTACTCCTATCTTGGGTAGTTGGCATTTTCTCCGACTGTTGATTCAGTAAGATTTTCATGGCTTGCCTGCTATAAAATATGACCAACCCGATAATGATAGGGATGAAAGTGAAAGGTCTGAAAATTGCCCAAGGGGTCCATTGTAGACTATTGTGCCCTTAACTTATTAACTATTAGTCCTTCCTTTTTTCCGTCTGGAGAAAATGTTCGAAGCACTGGTTTAGAATTTTTCGGTCTTTGGTTACCGCAATTCCGTTCAGTGAAAGGCGTATCGGTTTTCCAGTTATCTGTTGAATAGTGTTGCTAAAAATGAGGATGTTCATGTCCACTGAACATGTTTCCATGATATCAGGTAGGTTCCTGAAAGTTTCCTTTCAGATAATCCACAGTCTGTGTTTGTGGTGTAATTTCTTACTGTGTTGATCAGTACGTGTTTCTCATTTATGGTGATAATCGCTTCTCAAAGTGCTCGTAGAATTCTTATTGCGAAAGAACAGTTTCCTGGTCTTTCGTGAGCGGTTACGACAATTGCGGAGTTGTGGTATCCACCAAGGTTGGCTAAACTGTTTAAAAGGCCTACGGGGTTTTTCAGGAACAGTGTCCCGGATGATTTGGTGGATAGTTCTATAGAAAGTGGTAATGGATGCATAGGTAGAAGCGTTGTTCAGTAGCTGGTTCCAATCTTGGGTGGCAATCATTGCATTTATGGCTTGGTAATCACAGCGACGGAAGTCCAGGTCATTACGCGACCTGATGCCTGATAGAGTTTCATCCTTGCGAGAACGGGCGTCCACTGTTAAAAAGAATGGCTTATGATGAGCTTCAATTTTTATAAGAGCAGATGGAGCCTCGAAGAGATGTATCATAGATCACTTACGAGTATCAAGTCAAGTACGGTAAGCGTTCAGAAGATCATACACCTGATAGAGGCCCGCTGACAACATAGACTCAACTAGGGCAAGCTCCTGTTCCGTTGACATATTAGTTGGCAAGTATTCCAAAATCTTTTCATCAAATCGCCAGATTAAATTCGGTAGATTGTAGTCTCCGAAGCATACGATTACATCACGGGGGTCGGCTTGTCTTTGAATCTGGCTGACTGATTCCACGTGCCTTGCGTAGCTCTCTGGATGGTTGTTGGGTCGAAGAAAATTGAGGCAACGAAAAAAAAAAATTGCGGAAGCACAACCCGAACAACCGTTTGTTTTTTTCAGGACAACCAATTCAAATTTCCAAGAAAAAAAGTTTCGTTTGATTGAATTTTTTCTCTCCCCTTTTTAATATTTGTTGCATATCTCAAGTAACATTGCTAACACCATCCTGCTTTATTAAGTTTTATTAAAGTTTTCTGAAAGCCACTTGAAATCAATTTGGTTTTATTATGGCACCAAGAGGTGCCAATAGGTTTCATATTTTAATCAGGTTTATGAGAACCTACACAGCTTGCTTACAACGATCTTAAAACCTTGGTTCTCAAATTCCTTTGAATCCTATCAAAGGTTTTATTTCGACTTTATGAACTCGTAAAATGCTGTATTGAAATGCCGTTTTAGGACTCATTGATATTATCTTATTTTGGTCATTTTAAAACCATTTTGCCTCCAGTAAATGCATTAAACGGCAAAGTGGCATTGAAGAAAGTCACCATAAGACCAAATAGTTTTATAATAGTCATTGCGAAGAAAAATTGGTTTTATGGCAAAACTGTGATTTTTTTTCCAATCGCCATATTGAAATATAAGAAATAATTGAAATGTGGAAAAATAAAGGCATCAAATTTTCAATGGTATGCAAATAAACTGTAGATCGGAGACTTATTTCGGCATTCTTTTAGATAATCTCATCCAACTCGAAGCACTTTTCAGGAAATTGATGATTAATTTATCAAATGTAATTGTTTTAATTTGATTTATGTTGTTGTAAATTCGCATAATTTCCGAGGCGCATGAATTTTCGGCTCTTATCGTGCCAATATTCACCATAAAAATAAATGCGCATGTAATTTGGAGCATATTACACTGTAGAAAACACAATTTGTTTTGGATATTTTGCTATCAAACAAAATTTCCCGCAAAACTAGACCTTTTTTTTACTGCTAAATGAATCAGAAGAGCAAAGCAGAACAACAAAAAACAACCTCAATTTCACAATGAAGTTTGACAGCTGGGGCCATTTGGCCGCATAATGGTTTTCATGGCAGCTAATAGGTTTTATGAAGGTTCTCAAGTGGTCATAACATCTTTCACAAGATCAATTTCAAAATCTTTATGGTCTTATGAAGGTTTTATTAACTTGTTTTAACAACCGTCTTCAGAGTGGGCCATTTTGTACACATTTTGGCTTTAAAGAAGCATAGAGGAGGTGTTGGTAGACAAAACAGTTTTGAATGTAGTTTTATCAGCAAATCCGGGAGAAGTGTTATGCGGCTGGAATAAAACTAAAATTGTTACTTGGGATTCACGTCAGTTGGTGGCCAAGAAATAGTTGCATCATTATTTTTTGTCTTTGAATTCTCAAAGAGACCCTCAAGCTGCCAAACCAATACTGTAAACAGTACCTCACTGCTTCAATGCTGTTGAACGAATGAGAAATTTGTGAAGGTGTGTCCCTTTTATATCGTTCAGTGCTGCATATGAGACCTCGCTTGCTTACATTTGAAATCTGTGATAGTAAGTAAGGAGTGTATCGAATATAAGCTATCCACATACAATTGCGTTGTACGCATGTATTTGTGATGGTTTTTTTTATGCTCTGAACACTGCATGCTGTGCGTTTGACTGTCAGCTTTCTTTTGTTTACTTGTTTGTGCGGTTCAAATTCTGCGTTTTCAAAATGTCGCGTATTGAAAAGGAAGTGAAAATTAAGGTTCTGGACACATGGCTAAGTGAGAAGGGTATTACTATGCGAAAATTGGCAAAGCGGTTTGGAATTCATCATGCGAGTATTAAAACCATCATTAATAAGTTTGGGGAACACTATTCTTTGGATGAGCTACCAGGAAGAGGCAGAAAACCCGGTTCTTCCAACCCGAAACTGGAGCAGAAAGTGGTATCTCTAATCATGAAGAACAAATCAATGTCAATACGTGATTTGGCCAAAAAAGCAGGAACGAGTGTCGGAATGATCCAGCGTATCAAGAGGCGAAACCACCTGAAGACCTACAAGAAGCAGAAAATCTCGAAACAAAGTGCAGAACAGAAGAAGCGAGCAGCAACAAGGGCTCGGAAATTGTATTCGCGTCTTTTGCAGCGTCCGGATGCATGCGTTTTGATGGACGATGAGACCTATGTAAAGGAGGACTCAAAAACCCTTCCAGGTCCACAATACTTTACTGCCGTCGTTGGGGAGGATGTGAGCGATGCGGACAGGTCGATTCAAGTGGAGAAATTCGGTTGAAAGGTACTGGTATGGCAAGTAATATGTTCCTGTGGTTTGAAGTCAACCATTTTTTACACTACCGGAACTATAAATGCGGAAATCTATCGATCTGAGTGTCTCCAGAAGAGATTGTTGCCTTTATATAAGAAGCATAGTACACCTCCACTGTTTTGGCCGGATTTAGCGTCGGCTCACTATGCCAAAACCACTCTCAATTGGCTTGCGGAAAAGGGTATAGATTTCGTTGAGAAAAATATCAATCCACCAAATTGCCCTCAGCTTCGACCCATCGAACGTTACTGGGCAATCGTGAAGAGGGTCTTCAAGAAGACTAGTAAGGCAGCTGCATGTTCATGCAGGAGTTCAAACAATTTGGGCTCAAGCGTCCAAAAAATGCGGTGCAACACTTGTCCGGAACTTGATGAAGAGCATTCGATCCAAAGTTCGAAAATTCGTGAAGGAATAACTTAAATTTCATCCGGTCTTCATTATGTTCAAGTTTAACCTCGTACAATAAAGGATCAATTTTTTGTATGAATAAAATATCGGTTTTCAACAAAATTTGAAAGAAAGTTTGTGGATAGCTTATTTTCGATTCACTCCTTACTGTGCCTTTAGTAAAATTAGCCTACAAAACAAAATTATAAGACATCACCTTTTCTTTTCTCTATTTTCAATAGTTTGAAATTGTTAAAGGATAATGTTTGATAATTGAATTGATACGCGGGAAAATTTCTTCTTAACATCCTGAAAATCTATTGACCATTTATCAAGTAATAAGCGTTTAATTTGTAACGATATTTCGTGACGGTCGCTTAGTTTTAGATTATCAATTGACACCCTACCCTTGCTGTAAGACAAAATCTACGTCAAAAAGTCCATCGTTCTACTGCAAATCTTCCTCTTCATCATCCGAATCTTCATCTTTGGATGAATTTGACACCTCGTTGTTCAGAACTTCAGGTTCTTTCAAAAATTTCAATGCATCTTTTCTGAAAGGCTTGCATTTCCTTTTTGAAATCTTTCGCATTGAAGAAATCAGTGGGTCAGAAGATACCAACACACGATTGAAGATGTCCTGATTTGTGGCTACATTGGTAAATGTTAACAAATAAAGAAAGCTTAAGTATGTTTGGTAGATATAAAATAGAACGGATATGTACCGTGAACATTTCCTTGCTCGATGCTCTCGAAAGTTTTTAATGTCCTTATTCCGACATTCTTGAGACTCCTCCGATAGATGACCGACGAGAATAATGGAAGCTCTTATAGCGTCTGCCCCATGAATTAAAACACGATGTACGCTGGATGGCATTTTGTACCAGCCGTAGAGCTTCACATATTGCTGGGCAGTTTTAATAAGATATATCTTAAACTTTTCTGCATTTATCTCGAATCCCGAAGAAATAACTGACAAAATGTTGGAAACTTTTCTCAATGATGTCTACGTTCAATCCCATAATAGATGCTGTAACAGACGGATTATCAAAAAACCTTCTGCCTGTGTTTCCAACATTTGATGTACCTGGGCCTTGGGGAACGTCTATTATAAGGCCCATCCGTCTTTTAAACGCTTTTTGGATGTGTTTTTTACGTGACGCGACATTTTCTTTTTGATGAGGTTTCCCAGCTTGCCAACAGTTTACATCCAATCAATAAGCAAATAAAGATAATAATAAATTAGTAAGCAAGCAACAATAAATGTCATGTTGATTAACATTAGTATTAGCATTAGCATTGAAGTTTGCACACCTCGTGGATGGAGCTACGGTGAGGAATAATTCGTTGCAGACATTGCATGCTGCCATGAAACGGAAGCAGTTACTGGTACGTTTCTTCACGCAATAATCTCCACGAAATAAACTCCTAGATCGCTCACCTGGCCACGTCCATGCAACCGTTGGAGATAGGGAGAATTTGGTATCTACCTTAAGAAGACACGGGGAACCCACGTAGCCTTCAGTAGATATCAAAGGAAAAAGGAAATGAATAGTCGGACAGAATAGTTAAACAGGTGTACAGAACAAAAAATTATTTATATGGTCGTCGGGAGCATCGAGTCTAAGAAGGTTAAGTGATGCTCCATTTCGCTTCAAATGGTTGGAACTTTAGCATTAACTATAGTCCTAGCCCAATATGGCTTATGGTTTTAGCGCCAATGCTCGCTCACTGAAAGAAGAAGAATGTTTGAGGATATAAAAACGGGTCTCATCACCTGAAACTTAATTTCTTGAATTGCAGCAACATCATTGCATTATTTAAATAAATAAATATCCAACTTTACACTGATAGGCAAAATAAAGTGCCCACCTCATCGTTCTTTCAATTTCTCTCATTTACTTGGTTCAAATTAAAGTAAACACACTGTATTTTTTTTATTATCTTATTTTTTATATTCTTTTTAAGTTTCACTTATGGAATACTGAAAAAAAGGAGTTTTACTTAAAGAAAAAAAAAATCAATTTGTGTTGAAAAAAAAACAGTGACAAAATAAAGTGCCCACTTCATTTAGGCTACAGAAAACATAAATTAAAGTAAAATAAAAGCATTTCAATAATTGATGTGTCCTCCTTTGGCCTTCAGGACCTCCTGCAGGCGCTTCGACAATGCTTCTTTAGGTGCTGTGGATCTAGCTCTTCCCAGGCGCGCTCCAGGGCTTCAAAATAGTTATTTTTATTGGTAACACCAGTTTTGTCAACCCTGGCATCGAGAATCGCCCACAAATTCTCGATGGGGCTGAGGTCCGGGCTTTGTGGAGGCCATTCCAGCGGTTTGATCCGACAAGACCGGATGAAAGACTTTGTCTTCTTGGCAGTATGCTTCGGGTCGTTGTCCTGCTGGAATACGAACTTCTCTTCAAGGCCCGTCTGGATCAGCGAAACCTCCAGATTTTCTCGCAGGATGTTGATGTAAGAATCTGCCGTCATTATCCCGTCGATTTTCACAATGCTTCCCACTCCACCCCACGAAAAACACCCCCAGACCATCACATTTCCTCCTCCATGCTTCATCGTGCCTTGGATGTGGCGCTCCTGAAGCTCCTCTCCCGATCTGCACCAAACACGAACCCGCCGCTTTCGGTTAAACAGCTCGAATTTTGATTCGTCCGTCCAGAGAACCGTTTTCCAGAACTCTAGGGGCTTATCAGCATGCTCCTTAGCAAACTTAAGCCGTTTGGCTTTGTTTGCCTTGCTGATAAATGGGCGCTTCCGGACAAGTTTGCTATTCAACCCCTGTGCTACGAGACGGCGACGAACACTTCGACCGGAAACTGATAACTGAAGGGTTTCCTGGATCTCGCGGACAGTTACCTTCAGGTTCTTCTTGACTTCGCGCATGATCTTGGTGTCCGTTCTTGCATCCGTTTTCCGCTTCCTGCCTCTGCCAGGGCGATCCACCACTGATCCAAACGTTTTAAGCTTCAGAAGAATTTTGCAAACCGCTGCCTTACTGATACTGTACTTCTTAGCGACAGCCCGGTGCGATTCACCGTTTTGCACATCACGAACGACCAATTTTCGGATACACAAGGGAATTGCTTTCGAAAGCACTGCGTTCTCCATTTTTTTCAATTGAATCAAGTGCGATCACGTATACAAATGCACCAGGTTGAGCCGTTTGCTTCAAAATATCAAAACATAAACAATCGAGGGGTCTTCCAATGGAAACTTATCAAAAACATATCGATTTTTGAAGTGGGCACTTTGTTTTGTCACTGTTTTTTTTTTCAACACAAATTGATTATTTTTTCTTTAAGTAAAACTCCTTTTTTTCAGTATTCCATAAGTGAAACTTAAAAAGAATATAAAAAATAAAATGAGAAAAAAAAATACATTGTGTTTACTTTAATTTGAACCAAATAAATGAGAGAAAAACGAAGAGGTGGGCACTTTATTTTGCCTATCAGTGTATTTGTGATTACTTGTTTCTAGTTTTTGCTATCTAAATCAATAGATTTTGCTTTTTTGTAATTTTAACTTTAACTTTTTCCTTTTCTATTGCTAGCCATTCCCATTCATCAAAGTTTATGTCTTCCGATCGAACTGAAATTTTGCACAGTTATTATAGGGCCCAAAAGGCTTCCGAAAATCATAAGGGAACTGGAACTTAAATGTTGTCCCTGTCTATAGGACACTTCATTTTTTTAATTGAATGAAACAAAAACATATTTTAACCATCTCTATTGTCAACAAGGGAAACAAAACATAATTCATATCAATTCAGTCTGTTGAATATACGACATATGTACTGCGTAATAATTTAAAAAAAAATCTACTACTTCTCCTCTACAATTTTCGTTCAACAAAATTAAATTTACAAAAATGTTTTCTAAATTGCAATTGAATTACTTCTTACGCTGAACATTTGCAGATCGACTGCCTCTTAGTTTCTTGGGTGTCTTCCGCTTACGGATAGTTGAGCTAGCCGAAGGAGGCAGGCTTTCATCCGTCTCTTTCTTCACCCTGGGCCTCATAGTTGCTGGACGCTTACGACCATTTTGATCCGCCATTGGAGGAATGGTCACGGAAGTATCCTCTTTCTTCAACTTTTTGAATCGCAGAGCGCTCACGAAATCGTCGCTAGTAGGAACTGCTGTTTTTTCGGGTTGTCTACCTCGTTTTTGAACGGATCGTTGAATTTGCTGGGGCAGAGGCATGATGTCACTGTGTCTAAAACTCACCTTCGGTTCACAGACTTGAATGCTTTCTTGATGTACAACTTTCTCCCGCAGGTCGATTTTCGGAGTTTGATTCATAAACATCGGTTCATGTCAATCTTCATCAAACCCAATGAATTCACTATCCGAAGTCTCATCCTGATACGTTTGTGATGCAATTAGCTTTCCTCAGATCCACTAAGATTCATGTCCTCCAAATTCCTTGGTCAATCTTCCGGATTTGTTAGTAGCTCTCCCGGACTCTTTGGTTGTTTTTTCGATGCACTAAGTTTATTCGGCGTGCTTAGAGGCTCGCCTGATGTTTCCGATGGGGCGAAGTCTTAATCCTTGAAAACTTTGACATCCAGCGGATATATACCGGTTCGGCGGAATCCATTCTCAGCAGTAGCCATCAATGCAGCCTTCCCGTATGCATCACCAAAAAGAGCCGCAACATTCACCTGGCGAACGCGCTGTCCATGTGTTACTCGGAGAAAATTATCGATGGCTTTGTTGCAATGTTCCGGTGGGGGCTCCGCTTTTCAGGTCGTCCTTCATACGAAAACGTGGATAGATCATCATCGGGTGCACATAATGTCCGGTCGCAGACATGCAAATAACAGCAGTGAATCCTTCTCTCCGCCGACGCAAGTGCCCAGACTTGTTTCTTTCCCTTTTTAGCAAGATTCTTCGTCGTTCGTGATTGAACCTTAAGAAAAAAAAAACTTCTGTAGGATGAACTATTTGCAATTTCGAGAACAACTTACGGTGGTTTCGACCATGTTCTAAATTCGATAAGGGGGGAAATTAGTTTCATCAATTATCTCCTCCAGCATTTTGAAGAACTGCTCCACCCTTGGTTTGTTGAAGCACCTAGCTCTGGCGATCGACGTTTTCTCTGGTGTACGCAGGGACAATTCAGGATGACGCGTCATGAATCCATTCAGCCAATCTACCCCCGCAAGCTCCGTCTCCATGCAGAAGTTGTTTGGCAAATTATTTTTGACCGCAAGCTGGTAGGCCAGGTGCCTCACATCATATGCCTTCATGCCAAAGAATCGGCTCTCCATCAAAATAATATGTCCAGCAAGTTCATCTTCCAGTTCCGAGGGGAAAACAGTGAGAAAACGACCGAGATTTTTCGGTACGGAAACACCATTCTTCACTTGCTCTATTCGGCGTTGAAGAGTTTCGCGCGGAATGTTGTAAGACGCCGACGCTTCCTTCACAGTTACGACACCGTTTTGCACTATCTTCAAAGCTGTTTCCAAGTCTTCCGCCGTCCACGAACCGCGGGAAGACTTTCATATGTATTTGCGGACCATTTCACTCGCGGAAACTACGGTTTTATTTTCCTATACGAACACCGACCACGCCAAGAAGCTAACCTCAAAATCGAAAAGTAAACAAAGAAAATAGCCTGTCAAAGTGGCTCATGCTGCCCCGGTGATGGTGACCCATCTTGCCCCGATCAACAACTTATAACAAAAAACGAATAGTTATGAAAAAAAGAAATACATGAACTTGGGTTAATACATGTACTCTAGTCATCAAGAAAGTAATATCGCCTATGAAATACAAACATTGTTTGATTCTCACATTTATCAATAAGATACGTTTTATTGCTAACGTGTTTCGCTTAAGGAACATAGCTGTAAAAAATAATTATTTTTTAGGCATGATAAATTTGAAAATTTGTGATGAAAACATGTGTCCCAGTTATACGTAGAAATGCATTCTACTCATTTCAAAATTATGAACAAACCATAAAGAATTAATTCAGCCTCAAAAAAACCACTGACCCATCTTGCCCCGTGACCCATCTTGTCCCGCCAGACAGTACTCAAAAAATTTAGAAACATTGTAGAAAACATCAATGGGCCACACCTAATAGTTTTGCCGCAAATACCCTTCTTCTTTAGCATTTCAAGCTTATTGCTTTCATAATTAGCTTATTGCTTGCTCTCAACTTAGCGTTCTAAATGCACTTCCACAGTTATTAATTAAGAGCTTTCGATGCCAAGTACCATTTTTGCATTAGTATGATTGTGCGGCAAGTACAATCATACCCTATTTCCCAGGGAGTCGAGAAATTTTCCTTACGAAAAATGCCTAGACCAGACCGGGAATCGAACCCAGCCACCTCCAACATTGTGTTGCTTTGTGGCCAAGCCTTTACCGACTGAGCTAAGGGAGGACCAAAGAGGAGCCGTGAATACCCATGTCCCCCTTTTTTTATTTCATCCCAATGTGCACCGTTGGGACTCAAATCCGTGGATCCCGACCCGTGTGTTGATGGGTTCGATATGCAGGGTCAACTCCCCGGCGTGACAAACCCGCCCAAGAGGAAAGTCACGTTAATATACAGCAAGAAGAAGTAGAATGTTTCATTCTTGATACCCTTCGAAATGGAATACAAAGCCGAGGCAGCTTTCCGCTCTTTCAACAAGCTAGAATATAGAACATCCGGAGAGCCGATGATTTTCATGCTGACTCCCCATTAAGCCCATGTTATCATTCATATGGAAATCTAGCACACCATTTCTAGCAAACCAGCGTTCAAGTCATTATTTTTAGAAATGCGTAAAATCGTCCCACCAATGATGTCAATTTGTTCCGCCTGTACGAGCTTTGTCCTGTCCGCCGCAAGGCATCACATTACCCCCACACAATTATTCCTCAGCCTCTAAACCGGCCGACTGGTCTCATCTTCGATTCCAGAACCACGATGACGATTATTATTCCATTCACGGCTTGGTACGCCAACTTTCTCCAAACCAGCAAACTAGAATAAAGGCATCCGAAGACCGTCGTCATATTTCCACGACGTTTTCCCCTGAAAGCCCCGTCGTCCTCCGCTTTTCGAGTGCCTGTCGTCCCGAAAACCCCAAAGTATTGTATTTCGAGAGTTGCTTCTAGTCAATTATTAAAAACACCTCCCGGCACTCCCCGGCCGTGTCCTTCGTCGCCCATCCACCAATGTAAAATATGCAATAGTTTGGAAAAGCAAACTCCCATCCAAACGACATCCAAAGACTTCTTCGAGGACTCCACGCTTCCAAGTCCACTTTCTACCCAGTCGATTGGCAGTCGTTCCAGGATCTGGTTGTGGAACACGCTTACATAACAGAGTTTATCCTGAATTTGAGTGCGAACTGTGACGGTTTCTACGGCAACTAATTACACGCCCACAGTGCCGACGAACGTCCCTTACAGTGTAAACTATGTGGTAGAAAGAAGAAGAGTTGAACAGAGTGGAACAGTGCAGCAGTGTTTCAACCACCAACAAACCCACAATCACCAACCAAAAGCAGTAGCAGCGTGAAAAACTCCAAGCTGAACGTCGAACGTTCGTTGTCCAGTCGACGAGTTGGCGTAATAATGAGTTGATTAAAAATTCACGACCGGTTGAAGTGAATACCGACGAAAACCACCGACGACGACCGACCAACCAACCGACCGAAACCATCGAAAATCCATCCGGCCATCCTGAAACGGAAATCTGATTAACAACCATCCAACGAAGCGGGCTGTGCGAAACAACAACAACAACGAAAAAGGCGAAAGTTAACGTCTTTTACCACCCGCATCAATCGAAGCAATCCATGACTCCTCCGGACGGTGGTGGTGCTTTTTGCTCAGAAGAATGCGAAGAAACTACTCGAAAGAAGAGCCGAAGAGTGACGGGGAGTGAAAACAGATCGATTGAATAATCAAAATATACACCACTAGTCCTCGGCGAGTAACGAAGAGTGCCAGTGCGAGATGGTCGGTCGTCAAACTACTGCCAACTGTGGGAATGCCGCAACAACTGAACGGGAAGAAGAAGAAGAAGAACAGTGAACTCCAAAGGCAAAGTTTGATTTGAATGGAATTTGGGTGGCTGTGTTTGTGTGTGTGTGTGTTTTGGTATGCGAGAGGATTTTAGCTACTAAGCTGATCAACATTATAAATTGGTAAAAATCGAATGATCTGTTATTCTGCGCCAAATGACCGGCGGAGTCGACAGTGTGATTTGTTTGTCGAAGCTGTGGGAAAACAGCGGAGGACTATGCCAAAAAGTAAAAAAAAAAATAATAACACTGCGACACTGACGACGACGATGTTCGGATTCGGTTTGTTTGTGAGTTGACCTAATCGAATCTATTTGACTGCCTATAGAGACGACGAGGCCGAGGACGGCTGCCTGCACTGCTCTGTCTGACCCGATGATTCCGATGTTGTTTGAGCACGGTTCGGCCATGGTTGGTTTCCCTGATCTGCATCATATTGCGGCAGCTGAGGGAGGGGGAGAATTTCAACGGAACTTGCATTGGATGCAAAAAAAAGAGAGAGAGAGCGTGCAGTTTACGCTGCACCAGTTGGGTCAGCGAATAATTTATTTGGTGAAAATCACTGAACACATTGCTGAGTGAGCAAAGTTTTCCTATCTGCGAATCGGTTAGTTTATTGACATTTTTTTGGGGTTTGAAAATAAAATTTTGCTGATTGAACTGTTAAGTTAACGATGTTAAGCCACTCCCCATTTTGAGAGATTATTGGAGTAGACTCTTGATTAAATACTAAAATTTCTGGTTCTTTTCTGAAGGTTCTTTAAGATAGAATTTTGACCTGCTTCAAGATTCCCCTGTCAAGGATTTTCAAGGATTACTTTGACCAGCTGGATGCTCAATCGTTTTAGAAACAGTCACCCCTATTCTTGTTTACGTTCGTAGAGGAAACGTTCGAAAGAATGTCACATTCGTATTCCCGTTTTCGTTCGAACCGTTTCTAACCATTCGAACTTTCGAACATCGTTCGTTCGAACGAATTGCGCGATTCCCGTTTTCGTTTGTATCCGTTTTTTGGTCTGTCTCACAAACGTCACTCGTTAGTTGCGGACCTCGTAAACGAAATGAATTGTTTTATTGGAATGAAGCGTGGATTTCCCTATTTATGTGGATTTGACACAAAGTTACATCAGAATTTAGGATTTGAATTAAACTATCAGAGTAGGCCACTCAACCGGGAAGACTTAAAAAAATCCATAATTGAAACGAACAAAGTTAACCAAGCTTACATTACAGTTAACTTGATGATGGCAGTCGATTCTGCCCGGTCGATAGTCACCTGTAGGAGAATACCTGTGTTGAAATGTTTATGTATGTATGTATTTATCACTTGAAATTTTGATCCAGGAAAACCAGATAATTAATGCATTTCTGCTGGTCTTACTTATTCCGCAAAGGAGTTAATAGTTGAGAATAAACTTTTGACCTAAGCGTTTTGAAATCGATTAATTTGTTTCTTATGAATGTCAAGTTAGAAAAGTTAGAAACAGCAATGGACTTTACTCTCTGTAAGACTTGATCAAGCTTTGATTATTCTAATTCTGCCATTGTATGAAGGGCCAAAAACGTGTTGGGTGGATCGACAGGCAACATCACTTATACGCTTCCACAGAGATATAAGAATCTCCTTCCAACAACAAGATTGAACAATTGGTAAAAAGAGCAAGCTATCTAAAATGAGGATGCCCCAATGGGCGGGGAGAAGAGCCCACCCTCTATTTACAAACTGTTAGCGAAGGGGATTCGGCATTCCCACTCTCCACATCCAGAGTGCTTCAATCGGGTGCCCTGATGGTCCCTCCCATTCCCATGAAATATTTATATAATAGTGTATTTTTTTATGTTAATGAAAAATACTACAAGTATTCGTGTGTATTATATATTATCTTGATTCGGTTGATCCTAAAATTCAAGAAATAATAGTTCCTACAGATTCTTAAGGACTAAGGATTAGTAGTATGTCTTGAGGATTTTTTTTAAATTCACTTAAAAATAACATAACGTGCAGATGATCTTTTTGGATTGTCAATTTGCATTACTTTTGACGTAGTACTACGTTTTTGTTTACAATACTGGGGTACAATTAAAAAAAAATCGCATTGCGACCGTCACGAAAAGTGGTCAGGTTCTGAGAATTAATATCTCAGTCATTTCTCAAAAGATTTTCAAAATGTTTACACCGATCGATCGAAAGTATTTCTACGCATCAATTTCAATACAGAACATTGTTGATTTCGGGATTCATAAATGTTAAACCTTGCCTGAAAAAGTATATTAACTCCTTCAGGCCTAAAGGGTCATATATGACCACAAAAGGATAATGGCTGTATAAAAGACTGAATAATAGTGTACACTGTCTACGGCAAATTTGTTTTTCGTCACTTTTTCTATCTGGAAAATATAAAAAAAAAAAACATGAGTTTAAGGCCGAGTTGACGACCTAGAACATCCTGAATATGAATAAGTTCAGAAAGAAAAAAATAAATGCATTATTAATAGTGTACAGCGTTGTTTTAGAATATTGTACATATGTATACGTATTCTCTAAATTCTCGTTGATAAACGTTTAACATTTTTGTATCTAACTGGGAGGTTATAGGTCATCCAAACTGTCCTTGAGTTCAGAACATAAGATCTTCAGTAGTATCTATAGCTCCTTGCGCTATACAAAGTTACGCTATGTATTCAACCATATTCAGTGAATATTTTCATACGGAAAAATAACATTATGACATAAACGGGAATAATCTAGGTCATCCAAACTGTCCTTGAGTTTAGAACATAAGATCTACAGTTGTAACAGTAGGTGTTTGAAGTGTGCAAAGGTACAAAATATTAAAACATATTGATTGAATAGTGTGGAAGGCTAACATACATAATGCGACAATCGTGGGATATTATAGGTACTCCAAACTGTCCTAAAAATCAAAATATAAGATCTACAGTTCTAACAGTAGTTTTTTGAGCTATATATGGGTACCATATGTATTCAAATATATTCAATGAATCCAACCTTCCAATACTTATTATTTTAGGTAATCCAAAATGTCCTGGAGTTCAGAACTTGGAATCTACGGTAGTAGCAGTAGTTTTTTGGGCTATACAATGTTAAGTCACGTAATCAAGTAAATTTAGTGAATGTTTTCGAACGTAAAAATACACAAGTAGATAATTTTGAGATGATCTAGGTCATTCAAACTGTTTTGGCATTCAGAACTAAGGATATGACATGTTATAGGTCATCTGAACTATCCTTGAAATCTGAACAAACGACCTAGAGTTGTAACAAAAGCTTTCTAGGCTATGCAATGCTACGATGTGCATTAAAACATACTCATTGATCGTTTTGGAAGAACAACAGATATTATGAGATAATATCTTCGGATGTTCTAGGTTATCCAAAATCTCCTGGAATTCAACATTTAAAATCTACAGTTTTTTGGACTAAACAAAGTAACAATATGTATTCGACCAAAAAAAAAAAGAGTCTTTTGAAAGGTCAACCGATATAATGAGATATCTTGGGATGTTCTAGGTCATCAAACCTGCCCTTGAGTTCAGAATTGAGGATCTATAGTCGTAAAGTTAGCTATATAATCTATGAAAGGTGACGTTATGTATTCAAACACATTCAGTGAAGCTTCTGTAAGCTCATCAGTCATCATCAGACTATCTCGGGAAGTTCAGGTTCATAAAAACTGACTTTGAGTTCAGAACTTAAGATATACGGTAATAACCGTGGCTTCCTGGGCTATACAAAGCTACGATAAATATTCTTATATATTCAACGAATATTCTGAAACGTCCACAGACATCAAAGGATAACCTTGTTAGTTTTAGGTCCTCCAAACTGTCCTTCAAAACTTAAGGTCTACTTTTGTAACAATAGCTTTATGAGCTGTACAAAGTTATGTTAGTTTGTTTGGGATAGAATATCCCAAGATTATCTCATAATGACAGTTGGTCTTCCAGGACATTCATTGAATATGTTTGAATACATATCATAACATTGTATAGTGGATAAAGCTACTGTTACAACTGTAGATCTTAAATTCTGAACTCTTGGGCACTTTGGACTGCTCTCAAAAAAATAATATTTCCTAATTTTTCAATCATTTCCATGTTATTGAGCACCAAATGAATCAGAATTCACCAAATTGGTTGTATAAATTAGGCCTGAAAGGGTTAATTAAAAAAATGGCATTGTACCAGCTTAATGGCTTTTTAACCATGTTTCTTTCAACCAATCTTGAATACTAATAACACCACAATGTTGTACTTCTATCATGCAGTATGATTTGTTTCAGAAGTTGAACTTCAATTCACCAGAAATCTAGGGTTTTTATTCAGTAGGGCGAATCTGCAATTGAGAGACTCTCTTCGGGCTCGCTCTCTTTCATTCATAAACCAATCACCTTTACGTTTTTCATTCTACTATTTGTAGAGTATGCTTGCCAGCACTATTGTGTTTCGATCTGTACTAAAGAGTCCCTCGAATGTTTTATAATGGCGCTGTAATGAATGAAAGAGAGCGAGCCCGGAGAGAATCTCTCAATTGTAGATTCGCCCTAATGAAAAAAAAACCCTAGAAATGTTCTCATTTAAAACAATTTTCGCTCAAATCTCAAGTACCACCAGATATGTCAGTGAAAACTTGATTATTTACATTGATATGACAACTCGAGTATCCGAGAAACGTCAAATCTAGCACTGCTCTATGATTCGAAATGTTTATAAAAGTCAATGTTCATCGGGTAACACTAACACTATTTAATTTCGAAAAAGGATTCGTACGAACGGGGTCGAACGAAAACAAGAATACCTTTTTCGAACTCGTTCGTATAGAGTCGTTCGAACGAAGTATGAATACGGCCGTAAACAAGAATAAGGGTGAGTGACTTTCAATATTTTTCGAGTACTTTTTTCAAACAGACGTATCTGATTTTGTAAACAAAGATAGGAAGTGAGATTCAAACGTTAAATTCTTGAAACTCTTAGCACAGGGTTTCCCAACCGGTGGTCCGCGACCTCCAGGGGGGTCACGAGGGCCATCTAGGGGGGAAGGGGTCGCGGGCGTCTGACCAGCGTGATAATTTTTATGCATACAAAATTTAAAAAAATAACTGATCCATAAAATAAAATGCAACCTACTTATAAAGTGCATGAATTCAAAGAGTAAACGAGTATATTTTGGTCTTCGTGCGTCTTATAATTCGTTCGAGTAGAGCAGAGTAGTGGTGAACGGAAGGCAACGAAGGACAGTTGCTTCTTCCATTGTCTTTTTCTTGCTAGCACACGTGATTGAATGGATTCATTTTTTACTTGTTCTTTTCTTCTTACTGGAGATATGAGTTGATGTATTAGTGTGCGTCCTGGTGCGTCGTTAAACGTGAAGCAAAACTCAATGAATGCGCAGTAGTAGTTGGCTCATTAGTTTTGTCTTCTTTTACAACTGAACTGGCCATTCACGCGTCGAGTCCCGAATCAATCAACCGACCAATTTGTTGCTTCCACATGTAAAATTTTGCTGAGATTTTGGTTTACCACTGCAAATAAATATTGTCAACTTGAATAGGTAAAGTATTCAATAAATTTAAAATAGTTACAGAAAAGAACAAGATTATGTTGAACTTTATAGACGGCCTCACCATGGAAAAGAAACGCAAGTATTCCGAGGATTATATGAAATTTGGTTTCACAACTATGCGTGCTTTGTGGCGTTGTGTTGGGTGTTGAATCAATGAAGCCATCAAAATTGAAACGGCATTTGGATACCAAGCATTCCAAGCATAGTACTAAGGATGTGGACTTTTTTCGGCGTCATGAAGCTGGCTTGAAACGGCAGAGATTCGATGCCACTGGCACTGGCAGCATTCAACAACAAAACACAGCAGTAGTTCAGGCGTCATATGAGACAGCACTGGAAATCGCTAAAAACAAAAAACCTCATACGATTGGAGATACTCTGATCAAACCTAGCATGCTGAAAATGGTGAATTTGATTCCTGGGGCAAGTGTCATTATCAAACAACACTGTGCAAAGACGAATTGCCCATATGTCCGAAGACGTGAAAGAGCAAGTTCTGGAAGAAATAAAACAAGCTCCTTTATTCGCAATTCAACTCGATGAATCCACGGACGTCAGTTCCTGTGCGCAGCTGTTGGTGTTTGTGAAGTACGTATGTTCTGCTGGCGATTTAAAGGAGGAGTTTCTTTTCTGTTGTGACTTGAAACTACTACCAAAAGTGATGATATCATGGCTAAAATCAAGGCATTTTTTGAATCTGGTGACTTGCAGTGGAAAAAACTTTGTGGGGTTTGCACCGATGGAGCTTCTGCAATGCTTGGCAAGAAATCTGGATTTCAGAAGAAGGTCAAGGAGCTTGCCCCACATGCCGCAGGTGCCCATTGCATGATTTATCGATATGCTCTTGCCAGCATGACGTTGCCGGAAGGGTTATTGAAAGTACTGGAATTGGTCATAAAGATTGTTTGTTAACTATGTTAAGTCTGGAGCCCTGAATGCACGTTTATTCAAGGAACTCTGCAGGGAAATGAACTCAGATCATGAGGTTCTTCTTTTCTACACTTCCGTACGCTGGTTGTCGAAGGGTAATGTACTCAACCGTGTTTTCCAGTTGAAGGATGAGATCCAAACGTTTTTGAAAGCTCAAGGGAAAAATGATTTCCTCGCACATTTTAACGAAGAAGACTTTCAGAAGCGTCTCGCTTACTTATCTGATGTTTTTGAGTATCTGAATTTGCTGAATTTGAAACTTCAGGGCAAACAATCCAATCTTGTTCACTTCCAAGATCATATTCATGCATTCGCGGAAGAACTAAAAAATTGGCGCCGAAAAGTTAAGTTGGGAAATGTTGCCATGTTTGATCGTCTGTGCAATATGACCGATAAAGGAGCAAGCGAGCTGACTTCGGCTCTCCAAGCAGAAATTATTGCACATTTGGATTCACTGGAGCAGCAATTTGAGAAGTATTTCCCCGAGTTGAAGCAAGAAGTAGCTGCTTTAGTACGCAACCCGTTTTCATCTTCATTGGATGTGGCTAGCCTTCCAGATGAGATACAGGATGAATACTTGGACCTGAAAAACGATTCTTCGTCTCGCGATTTGTTTCATGAAAAGGAACTGAGCCAGTTCTGGTGTGCTATGTATGGCTCGTACCCCAAAGTTTCCATGGAGGCATTGAAGATCCTTATCCCATTCGTGTCAACATACCTTTGTGAAAGCGGATTTTCAACTCTACATCAAATCAAAACGAATACAAGAAACAGACTGAACGTTGAAGATGACATGAGATTGGCGTTGTCTCAAACACAGCCCCGAATTTCAAATCTTGTGTCCCAAATCCAGGCGCAGCAATCACACTGAGAGTGTTTTTCCCTGGTTATAACATAAAATGTCGTAATAAATCGAAAAGATCGTAAATTGATGTATTTCTTTATTTTTTATCGCAACATAATCACATTAGTTTTCCAAGGGGGTCGCGGGGCCATTACTGATTCAAAAAGGGAGTCGCGAACCCAAAAAGGTTGGGAACCACTGCCTTAGCACATTCATGCAAACTAGGGCCACCAACACAAGGAATAACGTTTCCCTAACAAGATGGTAAAGCTACTTTCCATGAGGGAGCTGAGAGTTTGGAGAAATTTACGTTTGAATCTTACTTCTCCTCTTTGTTTACAAAATTAGATACGTCTGTTTGAGAAATTACTCAAGATTTATAAGAAACTTTCCCTTATGTCAAATAAAATCACAGATACGACTGACTTGGAAAGAACGAAATATCTATTTGCTGGTTCGGAAATTGTCTGTCAGTACTGATATTCGTCTCTCCGATCGATTAGCAATATCTAGCACAGAATCTACAAATTGTTTTTAAATATAACCTTCCTTGGGTGTTAACATTTTGTGACGAATAAGATGTTTCTGTGTCAAATTGATCTGAATTTCAAATTTACATTGCGGAAAATTTATATGACCAAAATTAAAGTCTTTGCAGTTTAAATGCATATTAGAGTCCCAATTTTTAGTTTCTGGTGAGTACTGCGCTTTTTAATCCGATTGGCCACAAGAAATTTGTGCCGGAAGAGGGCATGTTTTGCCGAAAAATCCGTGAGGCAGCGGCAGATACAAATTTTCATCGGAACATGCTCTTCGACGGCACAAAATTCATGATTATTCATTAAAAGTCTACTTCTAGCCTCCTTTAGGGAAAACGGTTATTCATTAATAGTCTACTTCTCTTCGGATCTGGGGTTTTTTTTCACTAGGGCGAATCTAACATTGAGAGACTCTCTTTGACTACTTTCTCTTTCATTCATATTCCAATCACCTTCACGTTTTTTCATTCTACTCTTTGTAGAGTATGCTAGCCAGTACTGTTGTGTTTCGATTTGTACTAAAGAATGCCTCGAAAGTTTTATAATGGTGCTGTAATGAATGAAAGAGAGCGAGCCCGGAGAGAATCTCTCAATGTTAGATTTGCCCTAATGAAAAAAAAAATCCCGAGAATAAGGTCTTTATCCGCAATAATCCGGACACCTCAAAACATGAATAAAACAAAAATTTCGCATTATATTTCGTCGTGGTTTTTTTTTAATGGGGGGGGTTTAAAAAGGAAAAAAAAAAAATTTTGGGGGGGGGCGAGAAGAGAGCAAATTTGCTGAAAGTGTTTGATGTCTTTGATTCCTTGCTTCTTTCCAGAAAGCTTCCGCTTCATCAGAGCCCAATATCTCACGATTGGTCGTAGCTCTGGGCAATTTGGCGGGTTTGAGGTTTTTGGTACAATGTTCACTTGATTTACTTGGTACCACTCCATCACAGTTTTAGCATAGTGGCATGATGCCAAATCGGGCCAGAACAAAGCTTTTTCTTTGTGACTTTTGATGAAGGGTAGCAATCGCTTCTGCAGACACTCTTTCTGATAGATCTCCTTGTTGATTGTGCCTGTAGTGACGAAAGATTTACTCTTTTTGCCACACGTGCAAATTGCTTGCCACACAAGGTATTTTTTGGGAAATTTCGATGCCTTCTTCATTCTGAAATGCTCCGCTGTAGCATTTCTGGCCATAGCAGAATAAAAAGCCAGCCCTGGAAGCTGCTTGAAATCCTCCAGGACATAAGTTTCATCGTCCATAACAACGCATGAAAACTTCGTCAAATATTCGCAGTACAAACGTCGAGCCCGTGGTTTTGCTGCCAAGTTCTGTTTGTCGTTGTGATTTGAAACTGTGAAGCACATCGTGAACAGTGGATTTAGGCAAATCCAACTCTATGTTTGCGGATACACTTTTACTTCTTCATTTTTATTATCTGTCTCATTTACACTATTTCCTTTTCGTAGGCTTGCTGCTACCACTGCGCGAGCGCTTCTCGCTGATAACTGCTACTATATGGTCCGCTCGCCGACCGGCGGGTACTGTGCGATGCTCAATTCGGTCTTGATGTCGACGAGCTAACTGCTACTAGTGGTGTTGCTGGCTTTCTTCTTCGGGCTGCTTCTCTTTAGGTGGTGTTGCCTCCTAAACGGCTTGCGTTGGAATGATTACTCACGGCACAGCAGTGTGCAGGTTTATAGCTGAGTTGTGACGACTGCTGTGCTGTGATTGGATATTTCTCGGTCGCTTTGCGGACTGAACACAATGTTTTTGCAAGGTCCCGAATTGACAAGTCAGGATTTGCCGTACACCCGTACAAAATTCGCCGGGGCTTTTGTTTTTCTGTCGGCCCCCTTTTAAATAAAAAACAAAAAATGTAAACAAAAAATATTCCTTTTTTAAATAAAAATTTCCGGAAAAAAAAAAGGCATTTTTTTCTTCCCTATGGGGAATTTTTTAAAATTTATAGTGTTTTGAGGGTGTGGGGTTAATTGTGGATACACACTTAGTCTACTTCTAGCCTTGAAATGGACCAATGACAGTTGCTCTTATTTACATACCAACTAGGATTGGGTGATCTGGGATTAATCTGCGGGAGATCGATCCTTTGACCCTAAAGGATGGAACGGTTAAAACTTATTCGACTCAAATATGACGTAGTTTTTTTTAATCGTGCATTTAAGAAACTTGAACACCCCTCATTTTGTAGGTGTATGCGTACGAAATGTTGACTCTATTTTATTTTTGCCATTTTCTATTCGGTTGTAAAAATGGCGTCGCAGCAAGAAGAGCTGCGTATCAAAATTTTGCACGCGCATAAGCAACATTCAAATTATTCCCACGCTGACTTGGCAAAATCACTTGATATTGCCAAAACAACCGTGACGCATGTTATACAAGTGTTCGGAGAACGTCTGACGACTGCCAGAAAGCCGGGATCAGGAGAAAACCGAAACCAGGAAGCCGCAGCGACCGGAAGAATAGTGGCCAGCATTTTCAAACGCAATCCCAACCTTTCCATCAGAGAAATCGGAAACAAATTGGGAAAGTCCTACAGTGCAAAGAGCAAAGAAACGGGCCGAACTGTCAAGATATAAGGTTTAAGTGACACCAAATCGAGTTGATAAGCAAAACACAACAGCCAAAGGAAGAGTGCGAAAGTTGTACACGAGTTTGTTCACCAAGTTTGATTGCCTCGTAATGGACGATGAAACATACGTCAAGTCTAATTTCAAGCAGCTCCCAGCTCAAGAGTTCTATACGTCTACCGAAAAAGGAAAGGTTCATGATAACTTTAAGCAGAAAAATGTCAAAGTTCTCGAAAAAATACTTGGTGGGCTGAAAAGCGATACACAGAAAAATATTATGAATTTTAACAGGAGCTTAAAATTTCCCATCTTTTAATTCCAAGCCAAAGGAGGCTTGCACAACGGAACTGTTTGCAATATTTCATGTGCCATTCAGCAATATTTGCAATCTTTCATACAACAGGCTAGATTAATGCGTTATCTGGCTTAAATTGACAAGAAATATCCCATTAATTTCTGCCAAATCCAGCATTCCCTTTATGTGCATTAGATAACGCAGAAATTTCAATGTTTCTTTTTATCTGTGTATTTTCGTGACAACTGGCACTGTCAACCTAGATATTTATGTAAAGGAATGCTTGCAAAAACGCTGATTGCCTTTTTTGAAGAAACGTTGTTCCGTGCTATTTTGGCCAGGCCTCACTTCTTGCCACTACGGAAAAATGGCTCATGAATGGAATACCGCCAATAGTGTGCAAATCGTACCCGAGGAGAAAAATCCTCCAAATTCGCCGGAACTGCGCTCAATTGAAAAATATTGGGCAATTGTAAAGAGAAACCTCCAGAAAATTCAAAAAAGCGGGGGGAGAGAGAAAAATTTAGGGAAATGGGTAAAAAAGGGGGTAAGCGGGGGAAAAAAAGTTGGGAAGGTGTGAAACGTTAAGTTCGACAGTTCGCGTTTAGAAAATCGGAAGCCTAATCAAATAACGTTCCTGTGCTTTGTAGACAATGAACTTTAAAAAAAATGAAGATTGATCATTTATATAATAAACTAATCAATGTGGAGTTAATCATGTTTGACCAATTTTTGACCGTTCCACCCTTTAAGAAAAATCGAAAGATCAACTTTTGTTTTGATCATTTCGATCTTCGAAAAATGGACCATATTCATAACGTCCATTGTATATGCTAAACTGATGAATCTGATCCAAACAGTAGAAGATGATAGGATGAATGGTAATTTTGGCAAAAATATCGCAGTAAATATATGTAGTGTAGAGTGAGGCTGAAGGTGCCAACTTTTCTTTGAACTATTCTAGCGGCTATATTTGAGGAATGAAGTCTACCACTTCACACTATAATTGTTATGTTTTGTATTCTCCGTACGTGGAGTAAAAAATTGAGTAAAAACCAGAAGTTGTGTATAAAAATAAAACCCAAGAGGAGAGAATATCTCTTCCATGTAGGTAACAAAACAGAGTGTGTACAAACAACCGCTAGACCCATCACAAGCCATTGTAGTACATGAGCACGATCAGGCGCGCATTTTTTGCCTGTCAAGGTGGCGGATTCGTTCGTGCCTTGACCTACCCCGGATTGGGGATGTGAGGCAAAGAATGCGTCCTTGGTTCGAGTACTACTATATCCAAGCCCTTTGCTCAATTTTCAATACTTAAATTCAATTTTCACAACCTGCCGTACACTAACGGAACTATTAATACACAGAAAAAAATAATGAATTTTAACAGGTGCGTAAAATCGCCCCACGTTTAATCTCAAGCCGTAAACAACAGCGTAAACAACGAAATTGTTTGCAATCTTTCATGCGCCATACAACAATGTTTGCAATCTTTCATACAACAGACTAGTTTCAGGCGTAATCTGGCTTCAATTTACATGAACTATTCCATTATTTTCCGCCAAATCTAGCATTCCCTTTATGTGCATTAGATATCGCAGAAAATTAAATGTTTCTTTCTATCTGTGCACTTTCTCTTCATATCTTTTATTCTAGCAAACATTACTGTCCATTCTTGGGGTCTCATGGTGATGAGCGAACATCTCCTTCTACAACTTCATGTTTCATGTCGGCAGTGGGCCAGTTCCTGTCGCCAATCGTTTTTGCTCAGCCGTATTGAAACGGCAGCAGGGTAAATGCACCCTTCTTTTTGGGGAAATGCTCCTTAAACATTGGAAAAATGCTTCTTAGATGCGTTTGCCCGGTATAATGCAATCGGAGATATTTACCTTCTGGTTAGCGCTTGCCGGTTGTTTTGACGGGTCTTAAGTTTCTTCAAGATTGTATCGTTTTGATGTTATGACCACTTGAGAACCTTCATAAAACCTATTGGCTGCCATTAAAGCCTAAATGCGGCCAAATGACCACAGCTGTCAAACTTCACTGTGAAATCGCGGTTGTGTTTTTGTTATTCTGCTTTGTTCGATTCTCTGCTCTTCTGATTCATTTAGCAGTAAAAAAAAGGTCTTGAGTTGCGGGAAATTTTGGTTTGATAGCAAAATATCCAAAACAAATTGTGTTTTCCATAGCGTATTATGCTCAAAATTATATGTACATTTAATTTTTTGGTGAATATTGGCACGGTAAGAGCCGAAAATAAATGCGCCTCGGAAATTATGCGAATTTACAACAACATAAATCAAATTAAAACAAATATATTCGATAAATTAATAATGAATTTTCTGAAAAGTGCTTGGAATTGGATGAGATTATCTAAAAGAATGCCGAAATTAGTCTCCGATCTACAGTTTGCTTGCATACCATTGAAAATTTGATGCATTTATTTGCCACATTTTAATTATTTCTTTTATTTCAATATGGCGATTGGAAAAAAATCACATTCCTGTCATAAAGCCAATTTTTCTTCGCAATGACTATTATAAAACTATTTGGTCTTATAGTGACTTCGTTCAATGCCAATTTGCCGTTTTATGCATTTACTGGAGGCAAAATGGTTTTAAAATGCTTCTTCAACTGACCATTATAAGATAATATCAATGAGTCCTAAAACGGCATTCCAATACAACATTTTACGAGTTCATAAAGTCGAAATAAAACCTTTGACAGGAGTAAAAGGAATTTGAGAAACAAGGTTTTAAGAACGTTGTAAACAAGCTGTGTAGGTTCTTATAAAGCTGACTAAAATTTGAAACCTATGGGCACCTCTTGGTGCCATAATAAAACCAAATTGATTTCAAGTGGCTTTCATAAAACTTTAATAAAACTTAATAGAGCAAGATGGTGTTGGCAATGTTACTTGGGTTGTCTTCTCCTAAACGGTTCCCCCGGGGCATCCGGATTGTCCCGGAATGGCCAATATGGTCATTGAACCATTTCTTGGCTAGAAGTAGACTACTTATAAAATATCGTGAAGTTTATGCCGACGAAAGGCATGTTTCGGCGAAAATCCGTTTTTGTCCCCGCCTAAAGGGTTCTTCCGGGGCATGTGGGTTGTTGCAGAATGGCTAATATGGTCATTGGTACATTTCAAGACTAGAAGTAGACTATTCATGAAAAATCACGATGTTTGAGCCGTCGAAAGGCATGTACCGATGAAAATTTGTATCTGTGGCCGCCTCATGGATCGTGGCAAAACATGCCCTCCTCCGGCTCAGATTTCTAGTGGTCAATCGGGTCAAAAAGGACATTACTCCCAAAAAACTGAAAATTGGGACTCTAATAAGCATTTTTACTGCAAAGACTTTAAAATTTGGTCATATATAGTTTCTACAATGTGAGTTTGAAATCCGGGTCAATTTGACCCGAAACACCTTATTTGTAACTTATTTTTACAGCCCTTCAGGAATGTCAAAAAATGTGGATTCGATGCAGAAACGTAACTTCCTATGGTTTAGGAAAAGTTGAAAAATTTCAATCGTCTAGATGCTTATTTTAGAAAGTTATAGTATTTTTTGAATCCATTCCAGGTTATATTGACCCCGACACCTAAAAAAGGTTACTGAAACTCTGCGTTGCTAAATTTCACTACCGTCCTTAGGCTAATCATCTTTTGCCATCATCATGTAGTGGCGACAATTGCGTGGTAATATTACTAACATCCTCCCGTTTCGGCACACCTTAGCTAATTTGGCAATTCATGCTGCTAGCTAACAAAGAGCTGGTTCATTCCCCCTTCTCCTAACATCATTACTATGATTCCACCACAATGAAGGCAATGAGATCTAAAAATATGACCCGCCACCGTTCCCATCGCCGGAACAACGAAAACAAACTCCCATCGAAACAAGCGCAACTTTCACCGATATTAGTAGTTTTACTCCCCCATTCCACCGCCCCCGCAGGACCCGCAATGTTTCAGGAAGCAAATAAATTGTCCAGGCAGTAGTCCCCACGGAAAACTGGAAATTACCGCTGACTGACTGACTGTCTAGGGAGGGGGAGTTGCTCCGGTGGCACAAAAACAGCGATAAAAAGCGATGTAACATCAACACCAATAATCCTGGAACCCGTGCCATCGGAATTAGAAAAGAGAAGGACAGCAAAAAAAGAAAGCTCCGCTGATAGGCATATTACGTGAGCGAACGGTAACTCATTTGTCCCACCTGTCCCCAACCGTTTCATTTTCCCCTCGTTCTATTGTTATGCAGTTAGTGGTTCTTCAACTCGAGTTTGAGTAGGCTGGTTCAGAAAAAAAAAAAAACGGTTGGAATATACTGAAAGGTTCCATTCACGGCCAAGAACCTATTCTGTTCCGCAGGACCACGAAGCTTGAGGTTTGTGGTTCAGAAATTCCTTACCCTTGGAAAGAGGAGCTATCTGATGATGATACGTTGCAAAGAATTCGAAGATTCCGTCAACTCGAATCTTTTGGAGCCTTCTTTTTTTTCGCAACGTTCCTACCAATCAGGCTTGCTGCTTCTTACTGAGACTCAGTTACACTCATTTGCCAAAAGCTCATTTTAGAGGATAGAGTGCTCTACACATCATCTTAGTGCGTTCCTCAGTTTCTTTCGCCCAGGTCATCGATTTTGCATGGCAAAAGGTATCCGACTGTAGATTCGGATTGATCCACAGCTTTTGGTCATTTCCAGCTACCAACATCAACGGAATAGCATGCTCCGGAAGAAGCGAATCATCCTGCTTCAGTATTGAGTTCTGGTTGTAGTGCGAGAACCCAGTAGCAGAGTCCACTCCGGCGGAAATATACAGTATGCAGTCGACTATTTCTCCGTCCGAAGTCGCCGTCAATGCAAACATCCGTTCTGCCACTTCATTCAACTTCAAAATTCTAGCAGTATCGCTGCGTATCCTGTCACGTAAAGCAACCTTGACTGATAAAGCTACTTCAACTTTCGTTGGACGTGAAATCTTCGGGATTATTTTTGTTCGATGATCCATGATCTTTTTCCAAATGTACTTCCGTTTGCTCAAGCCGAAACGTGTTTTTAGCAGCAAAGATTTTTCAACGGAAGCGTTCAGTTTCGGTTTTCCGGTGACTCGCAAAATCTACTTAGCGTAACGCTCACCAGAGGTTCTCAGACCACGTAGAATATTGGCCATATTCGTCAGAAAACCACGGTGCGCCAGTTTTTATGCGGAACGCAGAAGATTTTCAAGTGGTTTGTTTTTTGCCAGCCTACTTTGCTGCATCTATCTTTGGTACTTGGTACTTTGGTACAGATCTTCTGAGAAGTTGTTAGGTCTTCAGATGACTTCGTAGATCGCTGATTAATCGACGCCTATAAAAATGTTATGCGATGATTATGTTTCTGTCATGATAGGGTAGGTGTACCAGTCATGGCAAATGTACCACTTCAAACCACTATCGCATTTACGCAATGGCACCAGTTATGGCCATACTCTAGTTAAACTCCATTAGCCAAATAACTGGTTCACTTTTTAAGTATTGCCATAACAACACAAAAAAAATCTGAGTTTTCATTGTGATGTAAACATCAGAGCATGTAAAATTTTATTTCATTCCACACGAAGCAGCAACTTGCATGAAATAGTTCTAACAAAGAAGAGCTTTTGCATACAATAATATCCGCGATGTATGCAATGTCCCAAAACATAACACGATATATAATGTAGTTGTTTACGTTTTATGACGCTCCATTTATGTGCATGATATTGAACAGAAATTCACTCTACTTTTTCGAGCTGTGTAGTACACTTACCCTATATTAAAATATCCGCAAAATTTTTTTTTTGGTTTTACCGAGAATTTCCTTCAATATTATTTAGTTGTCTGAGCATTTGTTACTTCTTGTTTCCATTGGTTTTGCACTACACACTTATTTTATTTCGCCGAGATCCCAACAGCTTCCATGCATCTGCACCTTAAATCATTCACAGCTCGAAAAAGTAGCGTGAATTTCTGTTCAATATCATGTACATAAATGGAGCGTCACAAAACATTATAAATCGTGTAAAGTTCTGGGACATTCCATTCATTTCGGAAAATCTTGTATACAAAAGCTCGTCTTCATTACAACAATTTCATGCAAGTTGCTACTCCGTGTGGAAGGAGAGACAACTTTACATGCTCTGATATGTACATCACAATGAAAATTCAGATTTTTTTTCTGTGTTGAAACTCTAAAATATCTCATGTTGTTTGGTGAAATACAAACAGATAGAAATTTATATTATCTTTAAGCATCATACGTTCCTAAAAATTTGGCAATCCTTACCTCGAATGTTTGATTTAGAAAGTCGTCGTTTCTCTCATAAAAACGTTCGTTACCATGCGCATTAACCCAGCGTCGAGTAAACTGTTTCACCCAATTCGTCACATCTTTAGACACAGTTGACTCACAGGCTACACCTCTCGCTATCAGAAGCTGCACTACTCGCTGCTTCTTGCGATTAGAGCTTAAGTAAACTTTCACAATATGACTATTCAACATGTTGAACAGCAAAGCACGCTCGAGCGTCAATTTGAGTTCAAATGACTGTTGTTTATGACACGTTCCAGCGTACACCTGCTATTTGGTTTTCGGTCAAGCTAGCTGAAGTTGCAACAGAGAATCAACAGAAAGTCACTTGGGAGTTATGAATCATTCTCAATGTGCAACCCTGGTGTCCTCATTTCTAGATCAATTAGGGAAGGGAAGGAATGTTAGTTCGATACTCGTAGCTAATAAAGGCCGTATATACTACTGCACCACCACGAGTAAGTTTGTAAGTTCCATCTAGTTGCATAAGTCGAGTAAAGCTTGCTTCAGATAGAATTGGAACAAAAACAATTGCCTGTATTTCAGTTATTTATTATTGAATTCAAGATCTCTTTTTATACAAATGTAGCGTTTTCTTCATACTTTTAAGAAAAAATACGGATAAAATTATTCGTCACGGTTTCGAAGGAATTCTCGAATTTTTCCTGTAACACGGCTCATTAGGCGGCGCACACCTTCTTCGTCCATCGTTTTAGCTATCTTATTCCACCAGGTCTTCATCTGATTGATGTCTTTGACAACCTTTCCCTTTGCCTTGAGTCTCCTCTTCATGATTGCCCAGTATTTCTCAATAGGGCGGAACTGGGGGCAGTTGGGTGGGTTAAGGTTTTTCGGAACAACCTGGACCCCTTTCTCTGCATACCATTCTTGAACGACTTTGCTGTAATGACAGCTTGCCAAATCTGGCCAAAACATTACGGGATGGTCGTGGGATCGAATGAACGGCAAAATTCGTTTTTGGAGACACTCTTTTTGGTATAGTTCCGACGTCATTGTCTTATTTGTAACGAAAACTTTCGTTTTTTTGCCACAGCTGCAAATGCCCTGCCAAATCATGAATTTTCGTGCAAATTTGTCGGCAAAAACAAATTTAAATTTGGCTGGAACATCCCCCCGAGCCGTTGCCAAGTAAAATTTTTGACCTGGGATTTGCCCGAAGTCAGCCTTGACATAGGTTTCATCGTCCATCAGAAGACACCCGTCGAACTTGGTCAGCACCTGGTCGTATAGCTTCCGAGCACGGATTTTGGCCACACTATTCTGTTTTATGGCCTGATTTGGCTGTTTGCTAGCTCGATACGACTTGATTCCTTCCAGGAGTCGAGTTCTCCTCACGGTACTATGGGCAGCACCGAATTTTCTGGCCAAATGACGGTCCGACAGATTGGGATTCCTCTTAATCGTCTTCAAAATCTTACCACGCAGTTTCCGGTCGACAGTTCCACTCCGACGATTGGCTTGAGGCTTCCGAATCGTCGTCAATGTTTCCTTATACCGTTTGATAACGCGCCATACGGTATTTCTGGGCAATTTCAGCTGTTTAGCTAGCCTAGATGCAGACCTCAATGGATTTTCCAAATAACTGTGCACAATTTTTTCCCTTCTTTCGGCTTCCATGTTGATTGTTTACAAAGTACAGTCGATTTGCGGAATGTCAAAAATACGTACGTAAAGCTGACAAAATTCCCGACACGTGGGCGCCAAGAACTTCCAAATCCGTCCACCAGGAGCGCCACAATATGAGCAAAAGTTTGTTCCAATTCTAAATGAAGCAAGCCTTATCAGTACACGACACTGAAGAAGTCTACACATTGTAGACGAAGATAAGCAATAAAGGCCATTTTGAATTTAATGGAAATTACTAATCTTTCTTCTCATTTTCTAGTTTCACCTTGGTAACTGAAACAATAGTAAGTGTAACTGAGTGTTAATCCGTACATTCATATTACTTACCGCTTATAAGATTTCACGAAGATGCGTCATTAAAATATTTATATAAAAGTACCGATATTAAGGATGCTATCCGACCACTAACATAGTGTGAAGGTTGTTTGTTCATTTGGAAAACAAGTAAAATTTTATTTAGAAATCTAGGTAACCCTTTAAATCAACTGTGATGATACTGTTGGAGCCACTCACAAAGTGTTATGGTGGTTTTACATGGGGAAAACGGTAAATTTTAAGCAACGCTTGAGAGCCGATTTGACCCCGTTTAAATCATCGGTAGGGATGCCTTTAGGGCCACTCATAAAGTATGGTAGTTGTTTTCCTTTGGGAAAACACATTCAATTTGTATAACTACATTCTACAACTATTTTATTACTGCAACTAATATCTGCATCAAGCAAATGGTACTGAAGGATGAGAAACTGATGTAATACGTATGAGAAAATGAAAAAAAAATTATACCTCGTATCAAATAAAACACCCCAAGTAAGCTCGATATTCCTAGATCCAACCCACTTTCAAGTATATAACCATGAAGTTCAAATGAAGCTTTCTTTGAACTTTTGTTGTTGCTCAAGATGCTAATTTACCGGAAGACCAGCTTTATGCTTCAAAAAGGTCTCAATAACAACAAAGAACATATATGAACTTGAAGCTCAAAATAAGTTCCATAGAATACCGCTAAGCAGCTTTCAGGGTGCATATGAGTTACACAGGCACTTCTTGGGAACTCCGCTTCGAAGTATCCTACAAGTTCATTTGGATTCTATAACCTGCTTTGATGCTTCCATGAAGCACACCGTGTCCTTTATATTCTCATACAAAATAAAACTCTATTTTTTTCAAATCGATAATCCAGATTTTATTGATAACTTTACCCATTATATTGCAATAAAGAATGTGCACACCAAAAAGTAGTCGTCGGAAATGCCCTAATGCAGTCTTCTCCGTGTACGCTTTGCTAATCCGATCACTACTACATGAATATTAATGTATGTGTGCTATGATGAAGACGTCGTTTGGCTACAGTAACTTTTATTCGGTAAAATGGCGTCGAATCAAGAACGCGTGCGCGAAGCAATTTTGCACAAAAGAGTGGAAAATCCAGATATGTCGCACGGCGATATTGCCAAGTCATTAAAAATCGCAAAATCGATGGTTACTAAAGTGCTAAAAAACTTTAAAGAGAAAGGTCGGTTCCGGAGGTAACCATGATTCTCGTTTCGTCGCGGAGAGGAAGAAAGTGATTAAAGAATTTAAGAAGAAACCGAATATCTCCGTTCGTGATGTGGCGAAAAAAGTGAAAATGTCTCCATCGTTCGTCCAGAAAGTGAAGAAAAGTGCAGGCTTGAAATCATTCAAAGTAGGTGTTGCTCCAAATCGTAACGACAGCCAGAACAAGAGCGCAAAATCTCGATCGAGAAAATTATATGACACTATGCTGAAGGAATACGACTGCATAATATTGGACGACGAAACATATTGCAAAGCTGACTTTAAGCAGATACCGGGACTACAGTTTTATACCTCGTTGCAAAGAGGAAATGTTGCTGATCGTTTTAAGCAAACAAAATTGTCGAAGTTCCCAAAAAAATACCTCGTATGGCAGGCAATATGTGGATGCGGTCTCAGAAGCGACATCTTCATCACGACTGGCACTCTAAATGGACAAATTTACGTAAAACAGTGTCTGAATAAACGACTGTTGCCGTTCATTCGGGAACACAACGGTTCGGTGCTGTTCTGGCCTGACCTGACATCTTGCCACTATGGAAAACTGGCTAAGGATTGGTACATTGCTAATGGTGTAAATATTGTCCCAAATTATTGCAATCCGCCAAATTCGCCAGAACTCCGTCCGATCGAAAAGTATTGGGCTCTGGTCAAGAGGAATCTTCGAAAAACGAATAGCGTAGCAATTGATGAGAAAAGCTTCAGGCGTAGCTGGCAGAAAGCTGCAAAATTGGTGACGGATGACACTGTGCAAAAACTGATGGAAGGTGTCAAACGAAAGGTGCGGGAATTTGGATATAACAGGTCAAATTGACTTAACTGTATATGTTTTATATTTGTATTTTTATGAAGTCTTAAATAAATGATTTACTTTCGATTTTCTCATACTTTCTATTTAATACCACTAATTTCCCGTTGACTACTTTTTGGTGTGCACATTCTTTATAATACTGATCAACTACAGCATCTGTTTTGGAATAACACCGCCTTTAACCTTCTTGACCAGCTCCAGACGTTTTTCGAAACCGTCAAAGGCGGCACGTACGACTTTCATCGGCATTTCGTCCCAAATTCGTTTGATTACGGTTTTGAATTGGTTCATATTAGACGCCCTGTGGTCATTTACCTTCGACAGCATGTATGACCATACGAAATATTCCAAGGGATTCAGATCTGGTGAACTGGGAGGCCATTCATTCTTGTCCAAAAAGTCGGTCAAATTTTATCGGCACCAGCCCTGAACGAGATTTGCAGTATTCGATGGCGCTCCGTCCTGCTGAAACAAACAGTGATCATCTCCAAACACCTCTAGCACATATGGCTTGACAAGTTTTTCCAAAACTTCCGTTTTATAATATACGGCATTCACTTTAACGCCTTTTTCGATGAAAACCAGTGGTAATTTGCCTCGCTGGCAAATTCCTCCCCAAACCATCACTGACGCAGCACTTTGGAACCGTGGCATAATATTTCTATCACTCTCTGGAACAGTTCTCGAAGAGAGATCCCACAATCTGTCGTTCTGGACATTGTGGGATTGTTGCAATACGAATAACTTTTCGTCGGAAAAGATAAATTCTTGCTCTTTCAAGTCGTTTCTGCTTGGAAGGTTCCGAAACTCCGTGAACCTTACGTTTCTTGAAAGCTTGGAATCCGAGGTCATTTTGCAGTATATTGTGCATTGACGATCTCGAAACATTCAGATCTGGGGCCATTTTACGTACAGAGCGCAGTGATTTTCGTCTAATCCGTTCCATTACCACTTTAACAACTCGTGCAGTCCGCACCGTACGACTACGACCGGATCTCTTCCGGTCATCCAACGAGCAGGTGGCACGGTACCTTCGGATGGTTCGGTAAACAAAATCCCGCTTTACTCCGAGGTTTTTCGAATTTCTGAATATAGCGCCCGGACGCACATCTTTAAAAAACTATTTTATCACCACAGCACGAAACACCTTTATCGCTGGTAAAAGATAAACACCGAATGAAAACAATCGGACATAACCTAAAAGCGTTTGTATAAACATAGTGCAAAACTACACCAACACATACGTGAAGCATGTTGAGTAGTTGCACGACACCAATGCAAGGAAAAAGTGTATGAGAATATATTGGACACGGTGTACTGTGGGAGCTTTAATTTATCAACTTCAAAAAATCATTGTTGAGAAAAATATCGTTGAACGTTATTTCGAGTTTTTTGTAGACTGCAATGAAGCAAATAATCTGGCCAAATTTATATGATTTTTTTAGAACCTGCTTAGGGTCTGTTCATTAACCACGTAGACTAATTTTATAAAATCTCAGACCCCCCCTCCCCCCTCGTAGACATTTATTCATACAATTTTTTGAATTTTTGTATGGAGCGTAGACTTTCGTCAAACCCCCCCTCCCCCCTGAAAAGTCTACGTGGTTTATGAATAGCCCCTTAGAACTTACGCGAACTTACGCGAACTTTCAAGCTCACGTATTGACGGAAAATGATGCTGCATACGATGCAACAGACTGAGCTCGTGGAAGCCAAGAATAGCTTTCGAACGGAACATGAGGTTACTTGCGATTAGAAGTAGAACCTGTGCATATTCAGAAAACAAATACCAGTCTAATGTGCCGACTGTGATCTACAGACAAAAGGCTCATAACTGATGGTAGTAAATGCGGCAGCCTTTCAGCTACTAATATCCCTCAGCAGACGGTGGGAAAGGTGTGGTTAGAAATTGGTATGGATTGGTGGGGGATGGAAGGGTTGGAGGTTGTTATTGAAATATTAATTCCCTTCGTGTATGTGGTGTGCGGTGGAAGAGGAGCCCGACAAGGTGAATGTGTTGGCATGTGGTGCTGCGTTTGTGTGTATTTGACGAACTGCTGCTCTGCTACGTCAGACGGTTGATTTGGCAGCGATGGAGAGAACGAGCGAGTTAGTCAAAGGATCCTACGCCTGTGTGTATGCTTCGATCGCCGCGTGTGTTTGTTCTTTTAACTGAAATAGAGCCCGTGGACGCGATGTGGGAATGTTTTTGTTATAGGCACGACGACCGACCGTGTGCCGAGCGACCGAATGAGGAAAAATTGTAAATCGATTTTTCGGAAAGTTTTTTCCAGTGTTATTATTAGTTATTCCTTTCGACTCGAGTGCTTGTAGTCTACTCTCCGTGTACGATCCGAAGCCCAGCAATCGAGTATTCCTTTTTTCTTTATCTTGGCTGTTACTTTTTGTATTTTTTTTTTTTGCGATAAACTCACTTCGCACCAAGTGGAAGATATGCTACCTTCGGGCTGTTTTGGTTGCTCTTTTTTTTACCCCGAATCTCTTGAAAAATTTAAACATTTAATATTTGACATAATCTTCTGATCGAAGTTTTCTTATTTTTTGGCTCCTCAGGTGGGAAGCGCAAAGCGAGAAAAAATCAATTTCTTTCTAAAATTTAATCTTTTCCCTCGAGAGCCACCCACCAGCATCGGCGTTGTGCCGTTCTTGGATCTTGGCTTCCTTGCTCAGCGTAGTTTCCCAACCCCGAGAACGGTTTTCGTGTATGTCTTTTCCTAGCTGTGTGTGTGTGTGTATGTATGTTTGTGTGGATTTAGACGATGATGGGAAAGCGAAACTATAACTTTTCTCCCCAACTGCTTTTGCTGAGCTCAGATTTCACGCTTGATTACGAGTGAAGTCAGACGGTGAGGATTTGATTCGGCATTCGACGGGGACGATTTAGTTTTGATTTTAGTTGCTCCGGCAGATGGCTTAGAAATACGTATGCTTCGAAGAGATCCGGGAATGATTTGGTCCGTATTGATATAATTGGGTATTTAATTTCCATCAAGAAGGCCCCAGTTTGAATCTTAGCAGTCTGTTAATTGGAGTTGCAACAACTGGGTCGTTGTTTGTTCCTAATGATTAGCAGCCTGTTGGTAAAGTTTTCATTTGACTTTTCAGCAATTCATTAAGCTATGGGACGGTTTATAACCGAAATCATAATAATATGGTTCCCAATGTGTTGTCGTTCTCTGAAGAAAACTTAATATTTTCCAAGCGATTTGACAGTTTGTTTGGATGTTTCAACTCACGTTCATGGGTCAATTGTCTTCAGTAAAATTATTTGTTTGACTAATTCTGACGATAAATTGACCGATTTCCCTAAGAGATGGCCAATTTATTGCCTGTTCACACAAATGATTGCCTCCACTACTTTCTAATAATGGAGAAGAAGGTTGCAACTGACATGCATGTCAAACAAAAGAAAAAACTTTCTTCAAATAAAAAAATATTCAATAAAAATAATTTCTGTTAAGGATTATCTGGAAAATTTCGTATCCTGTGACGATTAAAACTGGCCAATGCATTTACCGTTTCATCAATTTCAGCTGCATTTTATTGTTATCCTCTGTATCTTTGGTGTTGTCATGAGAACATGGCCTTCTAAGCATAGTTTTTGCTCAGTGCCTGAGGGTTTCAACAGCATTGGCTGTCAGTGATGGTTGTCAGTTTCGGTTGTCAAATCTGACGTCAAATGCCTGGGGCAAGACAGCGATAATTTTGTAGTAATCGAGAGCTGCACAGTGGGCATTTTAAATAAAATGAGATGAAAACGGAGAAACTTACTTCTCTCTTCATGAGACAGGTCACAACTGCATAAATTCTATTAAGTATGTCAAGGCGCTCAAAATTCAACCTCGTCACAGTGTAGCGCAATTAGGCCGAACGCCATCAGGCTGAACGCTATGAGGTCGAATGGGTCATATGACCGAATTCAGGAAAGAAGCAGTGAGCTTATTATTTCATGAAATCTTCGCTAATGAACTCTCATGGGAGGAAGATACATTCCGCAATATCATCAAATGAGAACAGCCCAGATGAAAAATGGGGCTTCTAATCCTAAAATAGGGGCAACAGGGATTTTGGATGTCCCCAGGAGAGATTGGAAGTCTGTCTGGGTTGGTGCTACGAAAACCAGGAGCATTTGGATCACTCTATGCATTGGACAGGCTGATTTAGGGCAGAGACTGAAGGATTTCCCCTTCTCAGTCTGATCAGAATAAGATCCGTTATCTGAAAGAGGAACAAAAAGATTTGTATTTGTGGATAATTGTGTGGCTTTTTCAAGCTTTCAACCGAAAGACTGCCTGAAACGTTGTTTCAGACAACGTTCTAATTTTTTCTCGCGATATTCCAGTGTAAAATGCTGGGAGACAGCAATCTCATACGCCTGCTTCAGGATAGAGACGACAACACTTTTGTGATCTCTGTCACGGCTGAGAATCGCTTTGTCAGATCACTAGTAATTTGATACACATTCAGAGGATTCGATTTGGGCTGAAAGTAGACAACTCATGGACCAGCCAAGTCAACTGGATAGGTTCGTGGTCGGAAATTTTGTTGTGCCCTCCCATCGTTAAGAGCGAAAGGTAGTTCATTTTCTGACAAAGCGTCCATGGCTAAAGAAATTCTTCGACACGCACGGTTTGCCTTACTCGCGGGAGAGTTAAACGCTCTCCTACCTAGGCAGATTAAAGTCACACACACACACACAATACACAAAACGAAAGCTAAACACAAAATTTCCAACTTCTGGTGAGAGAAAGCGAAAAAAAAACTTTTCAATATTACTAATTTGCTACTGTTGCTGATGCATCGTATGCGTAGATGTCGGACTTCATCAGGGAATCGGTATCGGGAACTTTTTGCTTTCTTGCGATGGTTCTCTAAAACAAATTGATTTTCGAAAAAAGTGAGACGGTTGTAATTTTCCTTCAATACTGTACACACTCTCTTACAAGACTGGATCTGTCATGCTCAAACTATGTACGGCATTCTTAGATTTATCATCGTCTCTTTTCACTAACTGCAGTAAGCTGTGTCGATTTAAAAAAAAACAGTCGAATTTACAAACCAATATAGTATATTAGAAAATGTTCCTAAACCAACCCTGTTTTGATTTTTGTTTAAATCGTTTAGCTTGACAGCTGTTGACTTGATGTTTCGTTTGGGATTTGGACCTTTACAGTATGGGAAAAGTAGTATTTTCAGTGTTTATTACAGTAACGGGTTAAAGCTTGGTTGAAGTTCTATGAATGTGACTGAAATCTACTAGAAAAGTTGCTGAGTTTTCCAGAAGTGTCACTGTAGTCTTCTAGGAATATCGCTGAAGTCTTTTTTTTAAACTTAGGTGAAGTCACCTTAAAATTTCGCTAACGTCTTCTATGAGTTTTGTTGTTTTCCAACTCACTGAAAACTTCTAGAAAAAAGGCTACATTCTGCGTAGGAACTTCATTTAAGTTCTTCGGAATTTCATTTAAGTCTCTTTTCTAAGGAACTCTACTGAAGTATTGTTGAAACTTTTCAGAAGTCTTCTGAAACCTTCATTGAAATATTTGAAGAACTGAAGTTTTCGAAGAGCTTGCCTTAACTCTTTTGAGAGCTTTGTTAAAGTTTTACAGTAACTTCACAGCAATCTGCTAAGAACTTCGATGAAGACTTCTATTGACTTACCTGAACCGTTCTAAAAACTTTCTTAAAGTATTTTAGGAACTTCATTGAAATCTTCTAGGATCTTTGCTTTACTGAAGTGTTTTCGGAATTACGCTGAAGTTTTCTAGGAATTTACTTCTAACTTCTTCAAGAAAGTGGCTAAATTCTACAAGGAACATCTTCAAAGTTTTCGAGAATCTTCACTTAAGTTTTCTAAATACTTTGCTGGAGCTTTTTCTGTACCTCGCTAGATGCTTCTAGAATCTCCTCCCAAATTTTCTTAAAACCTTGGAGAAGTGCATATACTGAGAAGTTAAATGAAGTCTTCTAAAAATTCGTTGAAGTCATTTTAGAGCGTCGCTGAAATCTTCTAAGTTTTGTGAAAAAAATTTGTGGAAATTTCGTGGTAGTTTTCTTGGAAGTTTACTTAAGCCTTGAACAAACTTTGATGAAGTCGTACTATTTTTAGAACGACTATAGTATTTCGTTAAAGCTTTCAATGTTGATCTGTTTTAGTAACTTTGCTGAATTCTTCTTGAAATGTTACTAAAATTTTCTAATACATTCGTTTCAGGACTTGGCTGAATGGGTATAAAAACTACAATGAATTATTCCAGTAAACTTCGATGAATCCTTCTGGAAACTTCACTGTTTTTTTTTAAAGAACATAGTTTCAATTCAGGAGGTTTCATGAAACATTTAAAATTGTTTAATGTGTTCAGTTCATCGAGTTGAGCTTGTTGTATACAACACTCGGCCTACAGGCTTTGGATCAAAAGTCGGGTTTCAAATATATATCCTGGACATCCTGGACTCTGGCCTCCCAGAACCGTATTTGCGCAGATTTGCGCAAGATGAAACCCAGATTTCCGTAAAGCTGGCAAAATTATCTTCTAAATAAGCCTATTATGGAGTATGTGCGCGTGTGTGCTCATCTAAGGAGTGTATCGAAAATAAGCTATCCACAAACTTTCTTTCAAATTATGTTGAAACCCGATATTTTATTCATACAAAAAATTGATCCTTTATTGTACGAGGTTAAACTTGAACATAATGAAGACCGGATGAAATTTAAGTTATTCCTTCGCGAATTTTCGAACTTTGGATCGAATGCTCTTCATCAAGTTCCGGACAAGTGTTGCATCGCATTTTTTGGACGCTTGAGCCCAAATTTTTTTGAACTCCTGCATGTTCCCAGCTGCCTTACCAGTCTTCTTGAAGACCCTCTTCATGATTGCCCAGTAACGTTCGATGGGTCGAAGCTGAGGGCAATTTGGTGGATTGATATTTTTCTCAACGAAATCTATACCCTTTTCCGCAAGCCAATTGAGAGTGGTTTTGGCATAGTGAGCCGACGCTAAATCCGGCCAAAACAGTGGAGGTGTACTATGCTTCTTATATAAAGGCAACAATCTCTTCTGGAGACACTCAGATCGATAGATTTCCGCATTTATAGTTCCGGTAGTGTATAAAATGGTTGACTTCAAACCACAGGAACATATTGCTTGCCATACCAGTACCTTTCGACCGAATTTCTCCACTTGAATCGACCTGTCCGCATCGCTCACATCCTCCCCAACGACGGCAGTAAAGTATTGTGGACCTGGAAGGGTTTTTGAGTCCTCCTTTACATAGGTCTCATCGTCCATCAAAACGCATGCATCCGGACGCTGCAAAAGACGCGAATACAATTTCCGGGCCCTTGTTGCTGCTCGTTTCTTCTGTTCTGCACTTTGTTTCGAGATTTTCTGCTTCTTGTAGGTCTTCAGGTGGTTTCGCCTCTTGATACGCTGGATCATTCCGACACTCGTTCCTGCTGTTTTGGCCAAATCACGTATTGACATTGATTTGTTCTTCATGATTAGAGATACCACTTTCTGCTCCAGTTTCGGGATGGAAGAACCGGGTTTTCTGCCTCTTCCTGGTATCCAAAGAATAGTGTTCCCCAAACTTATTAATGATGGTTTTAACACTCGCATGATGAATTCCAAACCGCTTCGCCAATTTTCGCATAGTATTACCCTTCTAACTCAGCCATGTGTCCAGAACCTTAATTTTCACTTCCTTTTCAATACGCGACATTTTGAAAACGCAGAATTTGAACCGCACAAACAAGTAAACAAAAGAAAGCTGACAGTCAAACGCACAGCATGCAGAGTTCAGAGCATAAAAAAACATCACAAATACATCCGTACAACGCAAATGTATGTGGATAGCTTATATTCGATACACTCCTTATATCTATAAAAATGGATTTCTGTCTGTTTGAACCTTATAGACTCGGAAACTATTAAACGGATGGGGGGGATTTTTTGTGGGGGGGTGTTGTGGGGGGGGGGGAAGGTTTTATTGTTTGTTGCCCCTCCTCCTTCTGGAAGAGGGGGCCCATATAAAAAAAAAACAAAATTTTTTTTTATTAAAAAAAAAAAAAAAAAAAAAAAAAAATTTGGGAGTGGGGGGTTTAGGGGATGAAAGAAGTGTTTGTTGTGGGGGGGCCCTTGTGGGGGGGGGGGGGGGGGTAAAAAAAAAAAAAAAATATATCTATAAAAAAAAAAAAAAAAAAAAAAAAAAAACATGTGGGGTTTACTGGAGGCAAGAAATATTTCTATGGTGTTCGAGTCCCCTCCCCTATCTAGAAGGTGGGGGGGGGGATCTCATACAATTGAAACTGAAATTTCAGCGTTATTCGACAACTACTAAAGCAAATGTAACCAAATTTTGCTTGTGGGGCTTTCTGGAGGCAATAAATGTTCCTATGGTGGTTCGAGACCCCTCCCTTCTCTAGAATGGGGGGAGCTCTCATACAAATGAAACAGAAGTTTCTGTATAACTGAAAAACTAATCAAGTAAATGGAACCAAATTTTATATGTGGAGTTTTCTGGAAGCAAGAAATGTTTCTATGGTGGTTCGAGACCCCTCCTCTCTTTGCTATGGGGGGGGGGGCGCTCCCATACAAATGCAACACAAGTTTCTGCATAACTCGAGAACTGACCAAGTAAATGGAACCAAATTTGGCAAGTAGAGGTTTTTGTTTCTATGGTGGTTTGAGACCCCTCCGCCCCCTGTAAGAGGGGGGCTTCCATACAAATGAAACACAAATTTCTGCATAACTCGAGGACTAATCAAGCATATGGAACCAAATTTGGCATGTGATGGTTTTTGGAGGAGAGAAATGTTTTTATACTAGTTTGAGACCCCTCCGCCTTCAGGAAGGGGGGGGGGGGTTCATACAAATGAAACACAAATGTCTGCATAACTCGAGAACTAATCAAGCAAATGGAGCCACATTTGGCAGTTAAAGGATTTTGAAAGCAAGTCTTGTTTCTAAGGTGACTCGAGACCCCTTCCCTTTCTGGGAATAGGGCTCATATACAAATGAAACACAAATTTCTGAATAACTCGAAACCTTATCAAGTTACCGGAACCAAATTTGGCATGTGGAGGTTTTTGAAGGCAAAAAATGTTTGTATTGTAGTTTGAGAGCCCTCCGCACTCTGAAAGAGGGGTCTCCCATACAAATGAAACACGAATTTTTGCATCACTCGAGAACAAATCAAGCAAATGGAGCCAAATTTGGCATGTGGAGTTTGAGGGCAATAAATGTTTCTAAGGTGACTTGAAACCCTGCTTTTTTTTTTGAAAAGGGGGCTTCTATACAAATGAATCATAAATTTCTGCATAACTCAAGAACTTATTAAGCAAATGGAACTAAATTTGGCATGTGGGGGGTTTTGAAGGCAATCATTGTATGGTGGTTTGAGAAACCTCCTCCCTTTGGAAGGGAGGGCTCCCATACAAATGAAACACAAATTTTTACCTAAAATGAGAATCATCCAGGTTACTAAAACACAAAACGTGTATTTCTCGGATAAGAAGCATGTTCTGATAGAAGTTTGAACCCCTGCTTAGTCAAGAAAAAATCTCATTCCAAAAAACAACCATAAACGTGCCAGTTCTATTAAATTATCATTCATTTAGTTGCAAGCGTAGCAGCGCTCGCTTCGGGTTCAGCTTGTATTTGATAAAACATTCTTCTGAGAGATCCAAAAATACGACCGTACGTGAACTTGAATGTGAAGGTCGACGATTGTAACCTCCCTTCTAAAATGTACAAACTCTCTTACAAGGCTGGATTTTCCATTTTCAAATTAAGTACACACTTAGATTTTTTTACAGAAATATGTAAAAGTTTACCAAATTCTCAACAGCTGAACGTTCGGTAATACAATTTAACGGGTTCCGGTTAAATTTTTGCTGAAATCCGGTAAATTTTTTACATATAACTGTAAAATTTCACCGAAATCCTTTAAATCGGATTACCGAACGTTCCGATGTTGAGAATTCGGTAAACTTTTTCAGATTTCTGTAATAAAAATCTAAGTGGGTATAACATTCTTAAATGTATCTTCATCTCGTTTCGCCCACTTCAGGGACTTACCCAAAATTTATTTGAGAATTCATACTACGGTTCTTCCTAAAGTCAAAGTTTTGTTAAAACTTTGAAGCCATGAAAAGTAAAAAAAAGCCCTAACCACTCCTTTAAACTGAATTCTCTTGAATCTCATATCTCTCAAGACTTCTGGGTATCAGATAGCCTAGTGGGAAAAGCACGGTAGTGCCAAGCCGGAGGAGGTGGATGAGGGATTTTTTCGGGTTGTAAATTTTCATGACTATCCTGGGCATAGAGTATCGCTTGCCACAAAATATAAACTCTAATGCAATGGTAATTGCGCTGGAAGCTCCCAATCAATAAGTGTGAAGGCACAAATCAAACATTTAGTTAAGAGTCAGCAATAAACTAATTGAAAAAAACATGCCATGAATGAAGAAAGACTTTTGTTGGAAACAACTGTCAAAATTCTCCAAAAATATCGTGCTTGATGCCAACAAAAAGCCAACCTTTCATCACCACAAGAACGGGAACTTACCGGCAAAGTTAGGGCAAAAAGGTAGCTACATTTTATAAAAAGCCATAATAAACCTTCATTCAAACAGTTACATTTTAAACGAGATGCTTCAAGGTCTTCCAAAACAGTTTTTGAATGCCCGCACTATGTTGCAAAACTAGGCCTTCCCTTTCGAAACGACTTTCTTGATGAACGTTTTAGAACTACTTACGTTTAAAAGAACCACTGTGCATCGTCGTCGTCTTCGTCATCATGGCAGAAGAATGGCCACTGATTAAATTAGTCGCTTCTCCGATCCTTCCTCAACCATCTCTTTGATCCAGATGAAACGTTAACATCGCATCACTACGGACACGGAGGAGCAAATGCCTACCTTGTTGTTGATAAAAAAAAAAACAAACCGGAGTCTATTGTGGAACGTAGGTAAATCCCCTCCGGGCACGGTCTACTACGAGCAAGGCAGAGCGCTTAACTTGCTCCTTCGTACGAGGGAGGGCAGATAACAAGATACAAAGAGACCATCCAACCATGAAAGACACGGTTACAACCTCTCGACGTTTCCGACGCTGGGATCCCGTTTAGTTTAGTCTGGGGAAATTAGCCATATTGACTGGGAGATTCGAGGGCGATACATTCATCATTGAGTCACACAATGAAATGAGATCTTTTGAAGGGAAACGATACCAATTTGGGGCAGTGATTTGAGTAATTATAAGGAACTAATTATTTTCCAACAGGGCCTGGATGCAAATTCAATTAGCAAACCCTACACAGAACACGCCAATTGTGCAACCCCCCGCGGCTGCAGCAGTTTTCCAGATCAACACGGGCGGCCGCTTTCGGAGCATGTGCTTCAATGTTAAATTGGGTACGATGATTGTGTTCGTCTGCTCTCTGTGGTTAGAATTTGGACAGTGAACGCCGAACCGTGCTATAAGTGATTCATTGTAATTTAAATCATGTTAAATTATGCAGTTCGTCGCGGATACCTTGAATTGGATTCGGTTGGCTCGTGGAAGAGAATAGGGAAGTTGGTAGGTTGAAATTGAAATTCAAATAGAAAAACAAACTCAGCAGATGTTTCGAATGGTTTTGGGAATAATGCATGAAATTGCGTTTCCATTTCGCTTGTTGTCTCTATTAATTGAGCTTACCGTACTAAATGGAATTTTACGATGGTCCTCATGTTGAGTATTTTGGCAACTACTAATTGATCGATTTGTCCATTCAGTTTACTGAAATTGACATATCAACATTTCAAAACATTTTCTATGAAATCTTAAAATAATTCACGAGACTTTTCGTACGTCCCTCGGTTGGATCTAGTTGAATCAAAAGTTCCTTTCTACCATATTCCTCGTTAAAAAATCGTTTCGCTCAGCATCTTCGTCTTCGATAAATCACCAGGCAACTACAGCTGAGGTCAAATCCCCTCCCTTCCCAACAGCTGAGCCATGTACGCAAGCTCGTCTGTCGAAAATTATGCTAAATTACTCTCACGCTGAAATTGACCTTGAACGTGATGTGATTTTGCCCCGAGAATATCCATCTTCCAAAGCCTGCAAAGGCAAGAAGAGCACAATGCGAAACCGAAAGCCCCACCAGCGAGGATCCATCGAGTTTGAAGATTGCCCACGCAGCACGCATCTGACGATGGTGGCTCGCAGGTGGGAATTTGGTAAAATGATGGCGTTTCACTCGAGCCAACCATCCAGTCTGAATTCCCACGCCCTTTGCGGGAGAGATGCCGTCTCGAATCCACCCAGAAACTCATCCATCTCGTGTCTTTCCTGCTCATCGTCGTCATCGTCGTCGTCGTCGTCGTCGTCGCCCTCCACGGATGGATGGAAGGATTAAAGCAGAAGAATGATGTGTGCACGTGACCTTTTTAATAAAGGCGTTCTGGCACCGCAGCATCCCGGGAGTCTCTCCATCATCCTCATCTCCCCCTTCTGCATCACTTCGTTTGAGAAATGAGTTTTCGACCGCCTGCTAATCGCAACCGAATTTCAGTGTTGCCAGCTAGTGAATATTCCGGAGGTGACGATCATCACCGAAGACGACGACTAGACGACGGCTGTGCCGTTGGTAGGAGGCATTTCTCGGAATGAAATATGAAGCCTTTGCCCTCCTCCGCCGGCGGAACGAAGGTCCCGCCCTCTGCCGTTGTAGTGCGAATGGGAAAACCGCCGATGTAAGTGATGTTTTTGTTTGACTTCGTTCGTCCCGGGGCGGCTAAGACTGAAATTTGCGTGGGTGCGTGGGTGGATTTTGGTTGAAGGAATTAACTGGTAGACAGTGCGAAAAAGTTAATGCGTGAGAATGGTGGGAAAGTTTTTGTTTTGTTCCGAGACTATTAATTACGTTTTGGGTGTGACGAAGGGGGCGGGGGGACTTAATTTGTAAGCAGTGATCAAACAGAAGCCAGTGCAAATATTTTGATTCTCATTTGTCAGGAACGTAGAAGCGGCGAAAGTTTATGAAATTTTGTGGAAAGTGAGGTTCTGGGTGGTATTATATGCTTCAATATAAAACTTCCTACTTACTGGGGTCCTACATAGCCTTTTGAAAGAGATTTAAAAAAATCCTTTGGCTTGAATTTGTGTTCCTCAATCGTCAAAATTTCAACGCACTTCTTTCTTCTCGCAGGTTCGTGCTTGATTTTCTTTCAACATTTTAAATTGGAGAAGAACGAAAGTCAGAAGAAAACTCAATCTAGTCTCCTTCACAGACAGATCCATTAGGAGCATATGAAAGAAAACCAATAGCTTAGGAGAAGTCGAAACATTTTTCCTGCTTAAATAGTTGATGGTCCAATAAACATCAAAAAGGTCGAGCATTGAGTTAAGAAAGTTATCAGTAGGTTTTAAAAACTTTTTCTTGTTCTTCATACTACCAACAACCAATATGGAACAAGCGATTGAAAATTGACTCACTGCTTTAGAACCCCATTGATCCTAAGTTAACCATAGAGTACCCCATTCTTTCGCTTTACGGTATTAGAAACTAAGTTTTTGTAGTGTTGTATCCTCCTGTTTTATTTTAGTTGAGCGGTTATTCGTTGGAAGTTATGTTTAAAGGAAGGATTCATTAAACTTGGGACCAACGCGCTGGTATTTCCTGAGTCAAATAATACTTATATTTTCTTCTCGGCCACCCAACTCCAAGTGCAATATTAACGGCACCTTCAGTCTATTTAGCTGGCTCTTCATGCCAGACTATTACAACCAAGACCCTACATATCTAACCTATCAACACTTAGGTCGAGAATCAATGGCACTATTTTTTAGTCGCAGAACATCCCAAGCGGTTCAGACTGGAATTAAAACCCACTGGGGTGACCACCAGCACCGTCAAGCTAGTTCAGAGTTCCTCGGTAAAGTCTATTTCCAAGTTCCAGAAAGTTCAAATAAAGTTTCCGTTTCTCAGCATTGAAACATTGTAAGAAGCCAAATTCGGATTTATTCAAAAATCATAATAAGTTCAATGAAAAGCAGTTGGAGATTTTTCTCAGCATTTTGTGTTTGGATTATTGACATTTCAGAGCAGAAAACGTTTTTGGCGTCAGATTTGACAACCGAAACGGATCGTCATCACTGACAAAAACTGGCGACGGCAATTGTTATCACTATAGCACTGACTCAAAATTAACCATCAACAACCTTGTTGCCATGGAAACGAGAAAAATTTCAATCAGAATAACAATCACAATATTTAGTTTCACTCTGTTCCTCTTATCACGTTTTTCAGCGCAAATCGTTAAACAAACATGTTTGTTATTTGCGATAAAAATCAGAATTATCTGAGTACAGCAACCATTGAAAAACTGCTTGCCAATCGTTTCTGCCAAAATTGATCATGGGGCTTATTACGGTTGACACCTTCACTATCACTTTCACTTCAATTACACATCACCTCACTTTTTATTATGCTATTACTGGTATCACAGTTATCAAAAATGAACTCCGTGAGGTGGAAGTGAAGGTGAAGTGAAAATCGCAGTAGCCCTCAGAAAATCTACGGTTTGCGTCCCCATTTTATGTGGCGTGATGGTGCTGTGGCAACCATAATAACACCAAGTTCATTTGAATCGTCACCTCGGATGAACTCTTTCATATTTTTTTCACTTGAGTGACATTCATAATAAGGTTTTTTGCTTTCACTTCGTTTTCACCGTGAAGTGAAAACCGTAATAAGTGCAACATAATTTCTAAAATGCTTGAAATTTCTTTAAAATTCTCCGAATCTTCCAAAGTAGTTTAACGATTAATACCACAAGGAAGATAAAATTCATTAAAAATCCGACGTAGTTCGCGACTTCTAAGAAATTCGAAAAGAATTTCATGAAAAAGTCACATGCTTCGTGATGAATCTTTGTTAATAGATAATGAGTTTGCCAGTCAATTCATGGTATTGAATTCATTATGCAATTCTAAATCTCATATAATATTTCAGAACTTACAAGGAATTTACGAATCCCTCAAAGAAGTTCCCAAAATTTCAAAAAAAAATCAAGGACATCCCAAGAAGGTTGCGGAACTTCCCAATAAGTTCACGAAATTTCGCGAGAAGTTCACGGAACTTCCCAAGAAGTTTCCGGATCTTTCAAATAGTAACACAAAGCTTCCAGAGAAGTTCACGAAAGTTCACACGTTTTTCTAAAAAAAAATCTTAGCTAGTTCCGATAACTTCTTAACGAGGTTTCCCAAACTTCCAAAAAAAGTCACAAACCTCAAAAGCTAGTTCGCTGAGGATGTAATTTCAAAACTTGCACAGAAATACACCAAACTTTCAAAGATGATCGCACAAGGGGTGGATCGTTCATTACACTTTTCTCCTATGCTATTTATTTTGGTGTATCTACAAGCGATGCAATGTTCTGGGTGTTCACGTAAGATGCCCAAGGTCCAAATTATTATTTTTTGCTGTGCTTGACAACCAGGCAACGCATATTGGCAAGATTGATGGTTTATTATTTCTTATAGCTCAACTGTATCTCAGTGTTTTTCAATGTTCCTCAGTGTGCCGCACATGTGGCATGGGTTTAAAAACGAAGTTCCACAGTTGTGTAACACATTCGTCCAGTGTGTAAGACATCGTGGCTTACACACTGTTCTAAGCGACTAACCCTTGTACTCGTCTAACATCCAGAAAAGTTGCCATAACTTCGAAAAAAGTTCCAAAAACCTTTAAGTAATATTCGTCACTTTCAAAAATCTGCTCAAAATTACAAAATATACAAACAAAATGATTGACCTAGAAAGATGTTTCCAGGACTTCTAAGGAAGATCTCAAATCTTCTGAAGAAAATTCCAAAAAGTTCACAAAATTTCCCAAAAAGTTCACGGAACTTTCCAAGAAGTTCACGAAACTTCCCAAGACGTTCACGGAACTTCCCAAGAATTTCACTTCCGAATTTCTCAAGAAGCTCATGGAACTTCCCAACGAATTCACGGAACTTCCCAATAAGTTCACGAAACTTCCCAAGAAGTTCACGGAACTTCCCAAGAAGTTCACGGAACTTCCCAAGAAGTTCACTTCCAAATTTCTCAAGAAGTTCACGGAACTTCCCACGAATTCACGGAACTTTCCATTAAGTGCACGAAACTTCCCAAGAAGTTCACTTCCAAACTTCCCAAGAAGCTCACGGAACTTCCCAATAGGTTCACGAAACTTCCCAAGAAGTTCACGAAACTTCCCAAGAAGTTCACTTCCGAACTTCCTAAGAAGTTTACGGAATTTCCCACGAATTCACGGAACTTCCCAATAAGTTCGCGAAACTTTCCAAGAAGTTCACTTCCAAACTTCCCAAGAAGCTCACGTAACTTCCCAACGAATTCACGGAACGTCCCAATAGGTTCACGAAACTTCCCAAGAAGTTCACGAAACTTCCCAAGAAGTTCACTTCCGAACTTCCTAAGAAGTTAACGGAACTTTCCACGAATTCACGGAACTTCCCAATAAGTTCACGAAACTTTCCAAGAAGTTCACTTCCAAACTTCCCAAGAAGCTCACGGAACTTCCCAATAGGTTCACGAAACTTCCCAAGAAGTTCACGAAACTTCCCAAGAAGTTCACTTCCGAACTTCCTAAGAAGTTTACGGAATTTCCCACGAATTCACGGAACTTCCCAATAAGTTCGCGAAACTTTCCAAGAAGTTCACTTCCAAACTTCCCAAGAAGCTCACGTAACTTCCCAACGAATTCACGGAACGTCCCAATAGGTTCACGAAACTTCCCAAGAAGTTCACGAAACTTCCCAAGAAGTTCACTTCCGAACTTCCTAAGAAGTTAACGGAACTTTCCACGAATTCACGGAACTTCCCAATAAGTTCACGAAACTTTCCAAGAAGTTCACTTCCAAACTTCCCAAGAAGCTCACGGAACTTCCCAATAGGTTCACGAAACTTCCCAAGAAGTTCACGAAACTTCCCAAGAAGTTCACTTCCGAACTTCCTAAGAAGTTCACTTCCGAACTTCCCAAGAAGTTTACGGAACTTCCCACGAATTCACGGAACTTCCCAATAAGTTCACGAAACTTTCCAAGAAGTTCACTTCCAAACTTCCCAAGAAGCTCACGGAACTTCCCAACGAATTCACGGAACGTCCCAATAGGTTCACGAAACTTCCCAAGAAGTTCACGAAACTTCCTAAGAAGTTCACTTCCGAATTTCTCAAGAAGCTCACGGAACTTCCCAACGAATTCACGGAACTTCCCGATAAGTTCACGAGACTCTCCAAAAAGTTCACTTCCAAACTTCCCAAGAAGCTCACGGAACTTCCCAACGAATTCACGGAACGTCCCAATAGGTTCACGAAACTTCCCAAGAAGTTCACGAAACTTCCTAAGAAGTTCACTTCCGAATTTCTCAAGAAGCTCACGGAACTTCCCAACGAATTCACGGAACGTCCCAATAGGTTCACGAAACTTCCCAAGAAGTTCACGGAACTTCCCAAGAAGTTCACTTCCAAATTTCTCAAGAAGTTCACGGAACTTCCCAACGAATTCACGGAACTTCCCAAGAAGTTCACGAGACTTCTCAAGAAGTTCACTTCCGAACTTCCCAAGAAGTTTACGGAACTTCCCACGAATTCACGGAACTTTCCAATAAGTGCACGAAACTTCCCAAGAAGTTCACTTCCAAACTTCCCAAGAAGCTCACGGAACTTCCCAATAGGTTCACGAAACTTCCCAAGATGTTCACGAAACTTCCCAAGAAGTTCACTTCTGAACTTCCTAAGAAGTTTACGGAACTTCCCACGAATTCACGGAACTTCCCAATAAGTTCACGAAACTTTCCAAGAAGTTCACTTCCAAACTTCCCAAGAAGCTCACGGAACTTCCCAACGAATTCACGGAACGTCCCAATAGGTTCACGAAACTTCCCAAGAAGTTCACGAAACTTCCTAAGAAGTTCACTTCCGAATTTCTCAAGAAGCTCACGGAACTTCCCAACGAATTCACGGAACTTCCCGATAAGTGCACGAAACTTCCCAAGAAGTTCACATAACTTCAAAAGAAGTTAACTTCCGAACTTCCCAAGAAGTTCACGGAACTTCCCAACGAATTTAAAGAACTTTTCAATTAGTTCACGAAACTTCCCAAGAAGTTCACTTCCGAACTTCCCAAGAAGTTTACGGAACTTCCCACGAATTCACGGAACTTCCCAATAAGTTCACGAAACTTTCCAAGAAGTTCACTTCGAAACTTCCCAAGAAGCTCACGGAACTTCCCAACGAATTCACGGAACTTCCCAACGAATTTAAGGAACTTTCCAATTAGTTCACGAAACTTCTCAAGAAGTTCACTTCCGAACTTCCCAAGAAGTTTACGGAACTTCCCACGAATTCACGGAACTTCCCAATAAGTTCACGAAACTTTCCAAGAAGTTCACTTCCAAACTTCCCAAGAAGCTCACGGAACTTCCCAACGAATTCACGGAACGTCCCAATAGGTTCACGAAACTTCCCAAGAAGTTCACGGAACTTCCCAAGAAGTTCACGGAACTTCCCAAGAAGTTCACGGAACTTCCCAAGAAGTTCATTTCCAAATTTCTCAAGAAGTTCACGGAACTTCCCAACGAATTCACGGAACTTCCCAATAAGTTCACGAGACTTCTCAAGAAGTTCACTTCCGAACTTCCCAAGAAGTTTACGGAACTTCCCACGAATTCACGAAACTTCCCAAGAAGTTCACTTCCAAACTTCTCAAGAAGCTCACGGAACTTCCCAACGAATTCACGGAACGTCCCAATAGGTTCACCGAACTTCCCAAGAAGTTCACTTCCGAACTTCCCAAGAAGTTCAGGAACTTCTCAACGTATTCACGGAACTTCACAATAAGTTCACTGAATTTCCTAAGAAATTCACGGAACATCTCCATATGTTCACGGAACTTCCCAAAAAGTTCACGAAACTTTCCAATTAATTCACAGAACTTCCCCAGAAATTCACGGAATTTTCCAAAAAAATTCGCGGAATTTCCCAAGAAGATACTAACGTCCCAAAAATCTCACGGCAATTCAAAAAATGACGGAGCTGTATAAGCCTACTTTCCGGAATTTGACCTTCCAATGGAGTTTACTTAACTCTTTAAAGAGTTCATAGGAGTTCATTTAAAGTTCACGGAACTTCAAAAGATGTGTTCGGAACTTCCAAAGAAGATCACAAGACTACTCAAGAAGTTTACAGATCCTACAAGGAAGTTCACAGAACTTCCAATTAAATACACATATCTTACACAGAAGTTTGCCGAAATTCTGGAGTTCGAAAAAGTTCCCAAAAGTACAAATGTTTTTCAAAAAATGTCTCACCTTGTTCCGATAACATCCGAAAATGTTATCATAATTTCCGAAGAAATTCACGCGAAGTTTCTTTCCTTAAAGAAGTTTGCTGAGTATGCAACTCAGAATTTTAATTACACAAAGCTTCTTCAGAAGCTCACGATCACTGGCTCAAAGAAGTTGAAAGAAATTCACATAGTTGTCAAAAACTATCCAGAAACTAATTACCTAGTTTCGATGATTTCCAAAGAAAATAACGGGATATGCAAACCAGTACTTTCATAGATTTGTGAAACACTTGCACAGAAGTTCACATAATTTTCAAAGAAGTTTAAAGTATATACTACCAGAAAATTTTCCACAACATCTTAAAACAATCCTGAAACTTCCAGAGATGTTTCCAAAACTTCCAACCATGGTCCCAGAACTTCCACAAATGTAAAAAAGATAAAAACTTAGATGGATCTTCCAAAAAAATCCACAGAATCTATAGGAGTTCACGGAACTACCACTAGAAATTCACAAAATTTCACCAAAATTGTCCACACAACTTCCAACAAATTGCCATAAGCACCAAAGTAGTTCAATGAACTTCCAAAGAAGTTCACAGAATGTCCACAGAAGTTAAAAAAAGCTCACATAATGTCCACAGAAGTGTACAGAACTTCCAAAGATGCTCCAAAACTTTTAACGTAGTTCCAAAACTTTCAAAGATATTCACATGATTCCCAAGAAATTTGCAGAATATTAAAACCAGAACCAGAATCCACAGGCGTTGAAAAAACAGAATTTTGCATAGTTTCCAAAAAAAAATAGTTCGTTTAAAGTAAGTAGTACCAGTCGAGTATTAGTACACGACACTGAAGAAGTCTGCACATTGTAGACGAAATACGCGTATCTGTCAAGATAAGCAATAAAGGTAGTTGGAATAAAATGGAAATTACTAATCGTTGTTCTTATTTTCAAGTTAGTTCGTTTAGTTATCAAAAAATATCCAGAAGATTCTAACCTAGTTGTGATATTTTCCAAAAAAGTATCCAGAACTCTCAATGAAATAAGCAAAATTCAAAAGGAACTTCGTGAAATATGCAAATCAGAATTTCTATAGAATTCAAATAGCTTGCACAGAAGTTCACATAACTTCCAAAGAAGTTCCAGAAAAATTCCCGAAATAGTCAAAAAGTTCCCAAAACTTCCGAAAAAATTCCCTGAACTTTTAAAAATGTTCCCAGTAATTCAACAAATGCAACGATTACTAACTTAGAAAGACGTTCTCAGAACTTCCAAGGAAGATCTGATTTGTGCCAAAGTATTTCACAGAATCTATTGAAGTTCACAAAATTTCTAAAATAGTTCACATAACTACCCTATGTAGCTTCTCACCCTTTCTAAGAAACAAGCATTTCCAAGTATCTGGATCATCTAAAGAAGTTCCTAAAACATCACAAGAAGTCAATGCAACTTTAAAACAAGTTACCAAAACTTCCAAAATAGTTCCCAGATTTTCCAAAACATCCACAGAAATTCTACAGGAGTTCAATAAAGCTAACTGGAGTTAAAAAAAAATCACCTAATTTCGATAGAAGTGAAGAGAACTTCCAAAGAAGTTCCCAAAAAAAAAATTATTAGTTAAGAGGCATTGCGTAAAAAAATTCAAACCTCATAAATATGTTCACGGACTTCCCAAAAAATTTCTCAAAATATGCAAACCAGTACTTTCACAGGAGAGAAAAAAAACTTGAACAAAACGTTCCATAATTTCTAATAACTAAGCATCACATAATTTTCAAAAGATATTCAGAAAATTTTAAACTAGTTCCAATTGCTTCAGAAAAAGTTTTCTGAACTTCCAAGGAAATTTAAAACAGTAACGTTGGTAGAATAGGCAAACCAGAACTTTTAAAAAACAAAACAAAAATAATTACTTTCAAGGAGGTTCACAAAATTTGTCACGAATTTCCTAAATCTGGCAAATAACCCAACAAACATCAATGCTGAATAACTGTTTGCTCAAACAAATTTGGAGAAGTTGTTCAGCTTTTTGTTCTATAAAGCTGAAGAATTTCTCCAAATTTGTTTGAACAAGCGATTATTTGCGTTTGTTGGGAAATTCTCAGACTTTTCAATAAAAATCCTACAACTTTCGAAGAAGTTCCTAGAGCTTTCAAAGCAGTCTTTTGATCTCTCAGAGAAGTTCCCAAATCTTCCAAAGAACATAAAAGATTTTCCAATTTCAACAGGAAGTTCACGGAAAACGCAAACCAGAAAGAAGCTCCCAAAATTTTAACAGATAAAAGCAAAGAACGTCCAGAGAAGTTCACTGAATTGAAAAATAATCGCCAGAAATTTCAAGAAAGATTTAAAAAATATTGAAAATAGATAACTTACAAATACGTTCCCAGATCTCCCGAAGAAGGTAAAACATATCCTAAGAAAGTTTACAAAATTAGCTTCAAAGCTTCAAGAGCATTTTCAGATTTTCTTCAGCATTTTCTGGATCATCCAAACATGTTTTTAGAACATCCTATGAGATTCATAAAACTACTACAGAAAATCCCAGATTTCGTAAAATAACAACAAGATCTTCCAAAGAGGTTACCAGAATTCATAAAGAAGCTCTCAGAACATTCAAAGCAGTTCACAGAACTTCCAACAATACTTCCAAAACTTCCTAAGGATTTCCAAGATTTTTCTAAGGAGTTCACAGATTCTAAAAAAATTTCACGAAACATCCAGAAACCGTTCATAAAATGACTTAAAAAGTTCACAGGACTTTCCTAAGAACATGTTTCCAGAACATTAAGTGAAACACACTGAGCTTCCAAAAGAGTTTACAGATCCTTGAAGCAGTTTCCAGGTCATCTTTCTAAAACTTTATTAAAAGCAAAAATGAACAAATGACCAACAAGGGACCTCCCCAAATATAAACAAAAAAATAATGAACGGCCAAAAAAACTCACTGAATTTTGAAAAAAATGTTCAAGAAAACTGTTAGAAATATTTGAAAAAAACTTACAAATACGTTCTCAGAACTTCCAAGAAAGATCCCAACCTTCCAAAAAAGTTCACAAAATTTCTGAAACAGTTCACAAATCTTTTCAAAAAAGCTTCATAAGCAATCTAAGAAGTTAGAAGTTCCATGGAAGTTGCTGAATTATCCAAATTTCCCAGAGCAACAAAAGAGGTTACGAGCTACGAAAGTTAATCTCAGATCTCCCTAAGAAACTCCATGATCTTCAAAAAAGGTTCCCGTAACTTCCCATGATGTTTCCAGAAGTTACAAGAAATTCACAGAACATCCATAGAAATTTACAGTACATCTTAAGAACTTTACAGATCATTCAACGAAGTTCAAAGACTCTAAAGAAGTTCATGGGAATTTCAAAATCGCTCTCAAAATCTCTAAACTTTCACAGAACTTTCCAAAAATAGTTTCTAGACCATTCAAAGCAAATTTATGGATCATCCAAATATGTTTCTATAGCTTTTAAGGAAGCTTCTAAAGAAGTTTTTAGATCCTTCAAGATGACCATAGGTCCTCAAAACATCTCTTTAGAACTTTATTAAAAGCAAAAAAACTGAAAAATGACCAACACGCTTCCAAAAATAGAGAAGAAAAGAGAATGAATTTCCAAAGAAGAAATTCATTGAATTTTCAAATAAGGTCACAGAATTTTTCAAAAAAGTGAAAAATGACTGAAAATTGATCAAATACGCTTCCATAAAAAAAGAACCTCCAAAGAAATTCATTGAGCTATTAAATAAGGTCACAGAATTTTCAAAAAAGTTTTCGGACTTCCAAAAAAGTAAACTCAAGTATATTTATAGAATTTCCAAAAAAAAATCGCAGAAGTTTTAAGAAAGTTTTCAGACAGAATAAATTCAGATTGGTTCTCAGTTCTTCCGAAAAATATTAGAGACTTTCCTTAAACTGTACATACAACTTTGCACCAAAACTTCAAGTGCATAAAACAGTTAGAATGTCTGGAAGTGTCTGAATCATCCAAATATGTTTCTAGAACTTCCTGTGAGGCTCTTAAAACAACCAAAGAAAATCGCAGATATTCTAAGCAAACTACAGGATCTTCTAAGGGGGTTCCGGGAACTTCCACAGAAGTTCCCAGAATGATCAAATTAGTTAACAGAACATTCAAATCATTTCACCGGACTCCCAACGATTTTAATAGAACTTCCTAAGAAATTCCCAGAACCTTCAAAAGAGTTCACAACTTCTTCTTCTCTAGCATTTCAAGCTTATTGCTTTCACAATTAGCTTATTGCTTGCTCTCAACTTAGTGTTCTAAATGCACTTCTACAGTTATTAATTGAGAGCTTTCGATACCAGGTACAATTTTTGAATTGGTATGATTGTGTGGCAAGTACAATCATACCCTATATGCCCAGGGAATCGAGAAATTTTCCTTAACGAAAAATTCCTACACTAGACCGGGAATCGAACCCAGCCAATTCCAGCATGGTGTTGCTTTGTAGCCGCGCCTTTAACGACTGAGCTAAGAGAGACCCGAAGAAGTTCACATATAACTTCCAAAAACAGCTCACAAAAGTGAAGGAAGTTCACGGAAATTCCAAAGAAATTCACGAGAAATTTCTTAAAAATTTAATTGAACTTCCCCATGAAGCTTGTTTAACACTCTAAAAAGTAAGATTTTTTAAGTAATTTTCTGGATCATCCAAATATATTCCCAGAGAATCTAGGGAGACACACAGGACTACCAAAGAAACTCCTAGATCTTCCAAAGAAACTTCAAGTTCTTCCAAAGAGGTTCTGAGAACATCTTTGGAAATTCCCAGAACATTCAAATCAGTTCCCAGATATTTCTTAGGTATTTCCGGAACTTCCTTAGAAATTTCCAGATCTTTCCACTCAAAATATTTATCATATCTTCCGAAAAATTGCCAAATTTTTCAAAGAATTTGTTGGTATTTCCAAAACAGTTACTTAAATTTCCAAAGAAGAACCTAAAACATTCAAACATATTTCCAGGACTTCAAGTGATGTCCACAAAACATCCAAAGAAGTTCTCGAAATTTATGTAAGAATTTTTCAAAACTTCGACCAAAAAATGAAAAATTTCGAAAGACATTTTAAGAATTTCCAAAGAAGAACGCTGAACTATCAAAGCAGATTTGGAAAAACTCATTTCGTGGAACATCCAAAATGATGTTCAAAACTTCCAAAGCCGTTTCTAATACATTCAGAATGTGAAATGCTTTGGAAGATCCCAAATCATACAGTGCAATTTACAGAATCTGTAGAAGTTCACGGAACTTCCCAAGAAATTCACAGAACTTCCCAAGAAATTCACAGAACTTCCGAAGAAGTTCACGGAACATAACAATATGTTTTTGGAACTTTCTTTGATTTCTTTAGAAGCTGTCGATCACTGGCTCAAAGAAGTTCAAAAAAATACACATAGTTTTCAAAAACTATCCAGAAACTAATTATTATTTCGATTATTTCCAAAGAAAATAACGGAATATGCAAACCAGAACTTCCACAGATTTTTGAAAAACTTGCACAGAAGTTCACATAATTTCCAACGAAGTTTAAAGAACTACCAGAAAAGTTCCCATAACATTTTAAAAAGAAATCCTTAAACTTCCAGAAGTTCCAAACTTGGTTCCAGATCTTCAACAAACGTAAAAAAATTTATAAGATAGATAGATTTTCCAGAGAAATTCACATAATCTATAAATTTTCACAGAACTACCGAAGAAATTAAAAAAAAATCACCAAAAATTGTCCACACTACTTCCAAGAAATTGCCATCAGTACCAAAGTAGATCCATGAACTTTCAAAGCAATTTATAGTATTTCTACAGAAGTTCAAAAAAGCTCACATAATGTCCATAGAAATGTACAGAACTTCCAAAGCTGTTCCAAAACATCCAAAATAGTTTCCAAAACTTCCAAAGCAGTTTCTCAAATATTCAGAAAGCTGATTTTATCTCCAGCTAAGTTTTGGCAAAACCCAAAAACGCTTCTAGAACCTTAAAACTTTCCCAAAACATGCACGAATTAAATAGAAAACATCTTCTAAGGAGTGCTCACATCTTCTTATAAAGTTCGCAGAACTTTCAATGATTTAAAAAAAGGTTCCTGAATTTTCAACGAAGTGTATTAAACATTTGAAGACATTTTTCTAAAACGTTCCTTGAGTCCAAAGATCTGTTTGAAACTGTTAAAACCTTTCACAGAACATCGAAAATATTCTCAAAACTTCCAACCAAATTAAGCTCATCGCGAAAGGAATTAAACCATTTGGGAATTCAAAATGTCGCACCTAAAATGAACCGACTATGATGGAGTTTTAAAAACCCCGCCGAGCTACTGCAAAGCGATCTTTCCAACGACTTGTTCATTAAATGAAAATTTCCACTTTTAATAACTTCAACGTTACTTGCCAAAGTGCCAGTGCTCTGCTTCAGTATTCAAATTAAAACCTCCATTACGCTTTGTTGTTTGCCTTTGGTGGGAGACGTATAACTGAGACATTTTCCTGTCAGAACTTGAAACAACTGTTCCCCCGTGGAACCCGGCGTCGTCGTCCCGGAGCGGAGTCACTTTCCTGTGAAACATCCAGACAAAAGAAGGTGCGCAGAAAAAATAGAGGGGGCGAAAAAAGTTTTAAGCACCTTGCCAATTGGCTTGTGAAAAATGGCATGCTTGGACCACCCAAACCCATGGGAGGCTGTGTTTAGTTCTGGGTGGTTTCCCATGACGACGCCTCCCCCTTCTACATTGCTTTTGATGTCATTGTGTTCCATTAGGTTGTGAAGGGAGCTTGTTCTTCATTTCATTTGCCCTCATCGACTTGCGTCGCGCTCGATTTGACGAATAAAGAAGCACGGATTTCCCGATGAAATTTGATAAGAAATTGATGGCGATGGAAAAGTTCGAATTCAGACGTCGAACCTAACCAGCCGAACGAAGCTCGGAGTTAACGAAGGTGAGGAAGGTCGACCGAGCACGTTTTCCAGTCTCGAGTGGGTGGGTCGTCGGGTGAGAATTATGCGTATTTTAAGAAGAAAAGGTCCTTTCGGGGGTACCGCTTGACTGAATGCCGTTGGATGTTTTCTGATCGGGTTTTTTTTTGGCTGTCGCTGGCAGAGACACCCATTTGAAAAAAAATGAGTTGAGGAAAAACGGCAGAGATAAGGTGGCCAGAAGGCTCGGAAGGATGGGGAAGCTTTTAGCTTCGAAATGCTCAACGGAAGTGGAAAATAAATGCGACGTCGTAGAAAATCTCTGAGACTCTGTCAAACGGTTCGAGAGCTGCTCACAAATAAAATACTTTGTGGGTTGAAATTGAGGAGCAAAGGAAGTCTCATTATTCGAGAATCGGAAGAACGAATTTCGGATTGATTCGATCTTCGGATCCCACAAATATCAAACATTTAATTGATAACAGCTGAACGTCACCTTCTGCTGAAATTTCTTCCGCATTGTCGATGGTCCCATTATATGGCGTTGGTTGTCAAATAACAGCCAACACTTTGCAGAAATAACACCGCTGATGATGCCGGTTTCGAATTTCGACAAACAGCAGCGGAAAAGTGTGTCCTTGGCCGTTGTCGTCGTCGTCGTCGTCGTCGACATTTGAACATACGAGGAGCTTTCGGGCGAACACGTAACAAGCGGCACAATAATAAGAAAATGTACGAACGTACAAGTTCAACAACAATAACACCAACAGCAGGGGCCATCATAACGGAAAACATGTGACCAGCAATAATATGCTGTGAGTAGGAAATATTGCTTTAATGAAAATTGCCTCATCTTGAGCGGCAGTGAGCGAACTTTTGTGGTGGGGGGGCTTTTGGGAATTTCGGTTGGATGAAAGTTTTGTCCATCCGTTGCCGTCTGGAGCTAGCTCTCTGTTCGTAGCAATGGAATGGCACGGTTGAGAGGGCCGCTAACTGGCAACAGTCAGAAATGCAGCAGGAGACGTTGCAGTTGGCTGCATGCTTCGGATGCGTTTCCTAAAGTGCACATTTTAGTTTTCACTTCGTCAAGCAGCGCTCGGAAGGATGGATGGAACAAAGGAATTGTTTTCCGATGAAAGGAACCACATGAATCACACACACACACATACACACACGCTTGCAAACACGCATGCTTAATGTGGCAGGGTTGCCAGATGCTTTAAGTAACAGTTGTCTGCGCGATGGAAAAAAATGTCATCTGTCATTGTTTTCATGCTTCCAAGACTGAATAAGCCGGTCGAGGGAATCTTTCGGAGTGCAACTTTTTTACTTCCCTGGACGTGGCCAATAACCGAATTCATGCATTAGTGTTGGCATCGAAACCTATCAGTTGAAAACATGCCACTCGGAAAATTCTGGAAACTTCTTCACAAACTCCGAGTCCTATTCTGGATCTGCTGGAAAGTTCTTGAGAAGTTCTGAAAACTTCCTGGGAAGTTCTGAAGGCCATTAAAAGGCTCGCTACAGAGGTTTAAAATACATACAAAAAGAAGAAGATCAACCATCGAGTTAATTCCATTTCCCGAGGATTCAGGACCCGAAAACAACATTCTTCTAATTACTGATTGCCTTACGAATCTTGCCACCTTGGGCAGGTATGCTAACTAATTTGGAATTTCCAAAAAACAATTATATAGGTTTAAAAATTGTTTGGGAACTTTTGGGAACTTTAACAGAAATTCTGGTAAATTTGTAGGAAGTTGTAAGGATATATTCAAAGTTTTGGTAATCTCTTTGGAAATTCTGGGAACTTCTTAGGAAGTTTCATGAACATTTTCAGATGTTCAGAGGACTTCTTTGATGTAAATAATCTGTGAATCAAGTTTCTGGATATTGTGGGAAATTTTATGATACCTCTGCTACCTTCTTTGACCTTTCTTTGATACAAACAATCTGTGAACAAATTTTCTGGATATTTTGGAAATAAGCATGAAACTTTTGCCAACTTGCTAAGGAATTTTGAGATCTTCCTTGTGGATTCTGGAAACCTCTTTAAAACTTTCTGAAACTACTATGAAACTTCAAAAAACTGCTTTGAAATTTCTAGGAACTTCTTTGAAAGCTCTGAGAACTTCTTTGGAAGTTCTGGATTTTTTGTTTTTTATTCTTTGATGTAAATAATCTTATAATCAATTCTCTGAATATTTTGGGATCATTTATAGGACATCTTTGATTAAATTAATCTTTTATAGGACATCTTTGATTAAATTAATCTGTTAACTAATCTTCTAGATATTTTGGAAACTTTTATGATACTTCGGTTAACTTTTTATGGAATTTTGGGATCTTATTTGGGTATTTTTGGAATTTCTTGTAAAGTTTCTGAAACTGCTTTGAGAGTTAAAATTACTATTTTGTAATTTCTAGAAACTTCGTTGGAAGTTCTCGGAACTTATTTGGAAGTTCTGGGAACTTATTTGGAAGTCTTTGGAAGTTCTGTGAATTTCTTTGGAAGCTCAAGGAACTTCTTTGGAAGTTGTGGGAACTTATTTGGAAGTTCTGGGAATTTATTTGGAAGTTCTATAATCATTTTTGGGAGTTCTAGGAAATCTTCTGACAGTTCTTAGATTTTTGTGGAAGTTTTGGACTTCTATGAAAGTTCTGGGAACTTTTTTTTTCTTCGATGTAAATAATCTGTTAACCAATTGTCGGGATATTTGGGGAATTTTCATGAAACATTTGTTTATTTATTGAGGAATTATGGGATATTTTTAGGAAATTCAGGGAACTTCTTGGAAACTCAAAATTTATAGGAACTTCATTAAAGGTTCTGCGAACTTCTTTGCAAGCTACGTTTTGAGAAAGCTATGTTAGCTCTTCTGAAAGAACTGAAAACTTTTTATAATGTTTTGTAAATCGTGTTTCGAGGAAGGTTCTGGTAACATTTTAATAGTTGTCAGAATTTCTTTGATGTGAAATTCTTTCGAGGTCTAAGGGACTTTGTATTGTTTTAGGAGATCGTTTGGCAGTGTTAGGAACCACATGTTGCAATGTTGGCTGCCTTTTAGGAAAAGCTTCCTGGGAACTTCATGGAAGTTTATGAATATTTTTTCGGAAGTTTAAATGTTTCTTCTTATATTCTGAAAACTTTTTTGAATGTTCTGGGAAATTGTGTGAAAATATTTTTATTGTCTGTTCTCTGTGTGAAGTTGTTTTAATTTTCTTTTTAAGTTGAAAAATAAAGAACTTGTAAACATGTGTCATATGTGTGAAGTTCATTTTGATATTCTTCTTGATTCTGGAATTTCACTCAAAAGTAAAAACTCTGAACAGTTTTTTGGACTTGTTTGATATTCTGAGAACATTATAAATATTCAAAACATTTCTCTGAATAAGGGTTTTCCAAGAACTTTTTTGTATTTCTTAAAAAGTTCTGTGGATGTCTATGAAATGGTTTATATAACCTCGTCGGTGTTGACATACCGATGCGGACAAAAAGATCTTACGGGTTGGAATTATTTTCAATGTCGGTTAGTATAGCATACCTTCTTTTTGCCATAGAATTATCAAATTGATGAAGTTTGGAAGCTCTGTGAACTTCTTTGAAAGTTCTGCGAACGTTTCTGGTAGTTTAGAGATTGTAAAACTAGGAAATTTTAAACTAATACTTCACTTGTTCACTTGTTTTAGAATCTTCTTCCTAGTAAATTATGGTCATCTGTCATTTTTATGACGTTTCCGTGAGGAAATAATCCGTTTGATTTCGCATTGCATTTTTGTCGAAATTATAACAGGCAATTCTTCTGTTAGCTTAGTTGTTTTAGAAGTTTGTTTAACTTTTAGGAACTTTTTTGGAGGTACTGAGAACTTCTTTGGAAGTTCTGGGAACTTCTCTGCAAGTTCAAGAAACTTCTGTGAAAGTTGTGGTAACTTCTTTTAAAGTTGTTGGAACTTATTTGGAAGTTCATGGAAATTATTTAGAAGTTGTGGCAACATCTTTAAAAGTTCTGGGAACATCTTTAAAAGTTCTGGAACTTATTTAGAAGTTCTGGGAGTGTTTTTGGAAGTTCTGAGAACTTCTTTTGAGCTCTTGGAATTTCTTTGAAAGTTCTGGGAACTTCTTTCAAAGTTCTGGGAAGTTATTTGTAAGTTCTGGGAACTTCTTTGGATGATCTGGGAACTTCCTTAGAGGTTCTGAGAATTTCTTTGGAAGTTCTGGGAAATTCTTGGAAGTTCTGGGAACGTCTCTGGAAGTTCTGGGATCAGGAATTTTCTTCGAACTTCTTTATAAGCTCATAAAACACCTTGGTTGATTCTTAGAACTTGTTTGGAAGTTTTATTAAGTGTTTTTGAAATTTTATGTATGGGTAAGTCCTTGAAAGATTTATGAAGTTCCTTGAAGGTTTTGTGATCTTCTTTGGAATTCTTGGGATCTATTTCAGAAATTCTTGACACTTCGTTGGAAGTTTTGGGAACTTCTTTGGAAGTTTTGGTAGCTCCTTTGGAAGTTCTGGGATCTTCTTTGGAAGTTATGGGAAATTTGTGGAAGTTATGGAAATTCTATGAGAGTTCTGGGACCGTATTTGGTTCTTCTGGAAACTTGTTTGGATGATCAGGGGATTTCTTTCAACTTCTTTTTAAGCTTATAAAACTTCTAAGTTAATTCTTAGAACTTCTTTGTAAGTTTTAGGAACCTTGTTTCAAGCTATGGGAAACAAGGTTCCTTGAAAATTTTATTATTTCTTTGAAGGTTCTGTGATCTTCCTTGGAAGCTATGAGGACTATTAAAGAAATTCTGGACACTTCGTTGGAAGTTTTGTGAACTTCTTGGAAAGTTCTGTAAACATCATTGTACACAATTTAAACTTCTTTGAAAGCTTAAGGAGCTATTTTCCAAAGATTGAGGAACTTCCTTGAGAGTTCTGACTTCTTGAGGAGTTCTGGGCAATTTTTTGGCAGTTCTTTGATCTTTTTCCGGAAATTCTGTTAACTTCTTTGGAGTTTCTGGGAATTTATTTGAAAGTTCTAGTATTTTCTTTGGGAGTTCTTAGAAGTTTTTCGGAACTACTTTTTGGAATGCCTTCTAGTTGTGGAATTTTTTTCCAAGCGACACACATCTGTCAAAATTGGTTGCAGTAACTTGAATGTGACTTAATTGAGTCACTCTGCAGTTACTTTGACTAAATTGCAACAAGTGTGCTACTAGGGTTCGGAAGTGCTGTGAATTTCTAAGATTTTTTAAGCTCATGAAACTTCCATTTAAAATCTTGGATTTTCTTTGTGAGTTTTAGGAGGAGTTTTTGAAACTATGTTAATTTATTGACAACTTAAAAAACTTCATTACAAACTCTGGGAATTTCTTTGGCAGTTCAGGGTTTATCGTTGAAAACTTGGGGATTGCTTTGAGAACTCTGGAAACTTCATTACAAACTCTGGAATCTTCTATGGCAATTATGGGTACATCGTTGGACGCTATGGAAAGTTCATTGGAAGCTCTGTGAACTTCTTTGGAAGTTTTGTGAACTTCTTTGGATTTTCTGGGAACTATTTTGGAACATCTGAAAACTGCTTCGGAAGTTCTGGGAACTTTTCGGAAGTTCTGTAAACTTCTATGTAAACTCTATTTGAAAGTTCTGTGAACCTTTTTGTACATTCTGAGGATTTCTTTGAAAGATTGAAGAACTTTTTTGAAATTTCTGTGATTTTCTGTGGAAGTTTTTGAATTTTATTTTTTAGTTCTAAAAACTTTTTCGATAGGTTCTGGGAACTTATTTTGATGTTCTTAGAAATTATTTCGATGTTTTGGGAAATTCTTTGGTAGTTCTAGAACCCTTTTCGGAAGTTCTAGAACCCTTTTTGGTAGCTCTAGCAACTTCTTTAACAATTTGAAGGGCTTCTGGGAAAGTAATAGGAACTTGGTTTGTTGTTCTTATAACCTATGGCGAAGTTCTGTACAGTTCCTTTGGAAGTTCTAGGAACTTTTTCTCAAGCTCTAGAAACTACTTTTAAAGTTCTTGGAGCTTCTTTGGAGTTCTTAAGTTCTTTAAACTTATAGCGAAGTTCTGGGTACTTTTCAACAGTTTTGGGGATTTTTTCATTGAAGTTCTGTTGATTTTTTTATTTCTAACAATCGTCTTTAGATTCTATGGAAAGTTTAATGGTAGCTCTGGGAACTTATTTGGACATTCTGGCAAACATATTTGAATGTTCTAGGAAACGTTTTGGAAATTCTGCAAGCTTCTTTGAATATTCTGAAAACTTCTCTTTCAATTTTAAGAAATTCTGGAAAAGTAATTGGAACTTGTTGTGATGTTGTGGGAACTTATTTGGAAAATCCGGAAGCTTTTAAATAATTTTTGGGTACTTTTTTGTTAGTTTTATTATCTTTTTTAGTTTTAAGAATCTTCTTTAGATACAATTAAAGTTTTTGTGGATATTCTGAAAACTTCTTTGGAAGTTTTGGAAACAATTTTAAAGGTTCTCAAAACGCTTTTAAATGTTATAGATACTATTTTGGGAAGCTTAGAAAATTCTCAGTACGTCGTCTTTTTATTTTGTAAAGTTTTAAAGATTTGTGAGCATAAAAATGCTTTTTCAATGAAATCTGAGGACTGCTGTGGAAGCTCTGGGATTTGTTTTAAGAGGCTCTTTGGACTTTTCTGGAAAGTTATAACCTCGCCTTATTAGTTAAAAAAAAGCATCTCTGATTAATCATGCCAGCACTTTGGGAATTACGGGATATCTTCTTAAATGTTCTAGGAGCTTCGTTGGAAGTTTGTAAAAAACAGTGTTTTCATGGACGAACTGGGACATTTTTAGATGCTCTGTGATCTTTAATGGAAGTTTTTGGAACTGTTTTGAGAAACGTACTGAAAACTACTTTGATATTTTCGAGACATTCCGTGAAAGATCTGAAAATTCCTTTGGAAGCTTCGACAGCTTCGTAAGAATTTTAGAGAACTTTCTTGTTGAGAATATCACATTTGAAATCTAGAATCTTTTTGAAGAGATGAGAATTTTTTTTTTATAGTTTCGTAGTGTTAAACCGAGAATTTTTTGGAAAATTTCGAGAATAATTTTGAAATTTTTGAGAATTTTTTGAAAGTTTCTGCGACTGTCTTGAGAGTTTTTAGATTTTTTGATAATTTAATTAAAGCTTGCAGATTTTTGTTTTAAGATTCGTGAACTTTTCAGGAAGTTCCGTTTAATTTACTACCATCAACATCCTTCAAAGGAACTACCAATCGAGCAAAGCCGCAGACGAAATAGGTCAAAAGATAAGCTTTTTCTAATGGAATTTAATGGAAGTTGTTCGCGTTTACAAGTGATAGTTTGAAAACATGTTTCAGGTTTTTCAATTTTATTATTTAAAAAAGGATCAACCGTTAATTTATTTTTTCGTAGTTTTCCAACTATCAAGAAATGTTTTTATTTTCAATTTAGGAAGCTGATGATGGGGCCTCAGTCTCAGTCGGTAATAGCACAGTTTACCAAGCCAAAGGCGGCGGGTTTGATTCTAGGTCGAGGGAATCATCCAGATTGGAGCTTTTCTCGGCTTCCCTGAGCATGGAGTATCATTGCATTGGTGTTCAAATTCCTTCAAATTCTTGAAAATTATGTAACGAAGAACTGTTTCACAATTCAGTGGACTAATTAAGATTTTTGTTTTCAAATATTTAGGAGGTTCCGTGAATTGATAGGGAAATAAAGTAAATGGCCTTATAGTTCCGTAAAATTTTTGAACAAGCTGATTGTTTTCAATAGGACGTTCTATGGGCTACTTTGGAAGTTTTGTAAACTTTTCTTGTAGTCCTTTGGACTGTGATGTTAGTTCTCTGAAATGGTTCTGAAATTTGGAGAATATCTTTGGAAGTTGTAGGTTCCTTTTTGGAAGTCTGAAAGATTCGAGGGAAGTTTTGAGATTCTTTTTTATAAATAGCAAACACGACAATCCATCACCTTACCGTAACCCACTCGGATATTCAACGGGACTCGAGTGTATCCCTGAGACTCGGACGAAACACATTACTCGATCCATCGTTGCTTTGGCCAACCGTGTTCGTTTTTTCTGGAAATCCATATTCTTGCATGATCTGCCAGAGCTGGACTGGATCGATTGCTTGATGATTAATTGATCGATACACGAATGATGGGTACGTTATATTCACGACATTCCTGCAGCACTTGCTGAATCGTGAGAATCTGGTTCGTGGTAGCGTAAGCACTAATGAATCTCGCTTGATAGTGCCGCGCGAACTCCTTTGCAATTGGTGACAGATAGCGGCAGAGAATTTAGGAGAGCTTTTTTTTGGATGGATGGGACATACGATACCTTCAATCCTATTCTCCGGTGAATACTCTTCCTTCCCAATCTTGGTTAGCACCCTTGCCAGTGCTTCACAACCGTATTTTAATGCTCGCTTGAGAGTTGATCAACACCAGCAGCTATGTTGTCTTTCTGGGCATAAGGTATGATTGTATTTGCGCAAAAATGGAACCTGACATCGAAAGGTCTAAATTTATAACTGTAGAAGTGCATTTAAACACTAAGTTACCATCGGATAGCAATAAGCTGGAACTGCTAAGACCAAAGGCCAGACACAGTTGAATTCATGTATTCATTTATTTTTACAGTAGACACTATCTACACACTTCCAAACAAACATTCGGAACACATTTATAATATTTGCTTACTAATAGAAATGACACTTCAAAATCTAAAAGCCTACTGTGACCACGAGCATTTATTGGCGGTTGCATTTGTCAAGTTTTGTTCATTTCTCCGAAGACTGCTTAGTTGCCTAGAGGTACAACTCAAACTTTCCACCAGAAGTTGTTTCAAGAATTCAGTCCATAATTAACTGTGTGGTTTAACATTGATGATGTTTTCGGGCGTGGTGACTTATTATAGAACAGAAAAACTTGAAAATTTTAATGGACTTTTTGAGCAACGATATTCCTATCACATTCGTCTTCGTGGATTCATGAAGTAAACGTTGAATATTTTAAATACCAAAATCGAAATCGTACCTTTGACTTGGATTTCAGGTACAATTCAGATCCCCATTTATCGGTACATCTTCAGAAACATTCAAGAAATCCAAATTCAAGCAGTTTAACTAAGCTTTCATTAGCAAAGATCTTCGCATTGGATTTGAAACATGCAACGCCTATCAACAAGTGTGTATTTTTCGAATCAAACTTGTCACATTTCGACTTAACTGAAGCGTCATGAAATCATTAAATTAAATTTTCGTAGTGCCAAACTCTCAATGCCAAACAAAAATCGTGAAAAAAAGCAACCAACAGCAAACCTCCAATCTCCCGATTTAGAAAATCTCCCATAAACATTTAATGAACCCACCAGCCAAATCCCAGTTCATCCCGTTTCCAACCTATTTGGCACGAATTTTATCGCTTAAGATTACCTTAAATTTTAACCCCCTCCAAGGTGGCCTCGATTCCGATCCCAAGAACAACGGGAATCCCATCCGCTGCGATGATTCAATTTCGTTATATTTAGCCTTCGAAAAAAGGATACTCGCTTGTAGATTGCCAAGAACGAAAAAATAAAATCCCCATCCAGTCCTTAACCACTCGGTCGGTACTATGGCGACGGCGACGGCGGCAGATGCAGTTTTTGGCACCTTCACCCCAAATGGCCTTTATTACTGCACCATGGACTGGTCCCAAGGAGATATTCATTTCTTGCTTCAAACTGGATAAAGTCAGAATCTAGTTCACAGAACGAATCGTCCGACGGTCGTTCGGTCGGGGTTGGTCAAAGCGGACAGGCAGCTCTATTTCCAACCAGTCTTTTCGATTCCAAACATGGGTTTTTCGAGTCAGTTTGGCAGTGAGTGAGCGAACGAGCGAGTGAGTGAGTGAGGCATTTCAAAGTTTTTTTTCTTTCTATTTTTCTACTCTGCTGGAACGGAAGAAACACCACAAACAAGGACAAGTGGGGCGAACGAATGTCCGTGATGCAGTTTGCTTTGGCCCGGTACTCGGAAAGACCCGGAAGTGGTTCGTTCGGTAGTGATGGACGGGTCCGCTCGGTGGGTGGGTTTTGAATCGAGTAGGTCTGACCGATCTTTTCCTGTTTGCAGAAAATCTGTGATAAATATCTACACCACACATTTTATTCAATTGCCTTTCAAAAAAAGAAGAGAAAAAAGTTAGAGAGTGAAGGAGGAAGAAGGTAAGGAAGCTAAAAGTGGAATTATTATGAAGAAAAGGGTCCAACTAATATCAGCAACAGCAGCAGCGGCAGCAGAGGCAGTTGCGAAAAAGGCAGTTTTTGTAGGAAAAGAAGAAGATAATGAAGAAAACGTAGTGGTGGATAGCGGCATGGATCGAAGCAGCTGGGTTCTAAATAGCAGCTACGACGGCAGAAGTGACAGCAGCCATGGCCAACTTTGTTTGACCGTTGGTGGCAGTGGTGGCAGCAGAACCAACCGGATTATGTAACGGAAAAGTGTGCACACACAGCAAAGGAACGGACGCGAAATAAGCATGCCATGGAGTGCAAGGTCAATTCTACTACAACCCGACCACTGCGCTGCTAAAACTACGAATAATACTAATAATAATAAATCCAATATAATTGCATGACCTGGCAGCGAAGTAGGGCCAGCCAGCACTTGAAACCGTGAGAGCATTTTGAATGAAACCCGTCCAATAATGAGTGCTATGTAGTGTCTCGAAGTAGAGGAGAATTGTAAAATCGAAACAAAGTAGGCATTTCAAAACCAAAATAACTGAAGAAAACAAAAAAAAAAGGAAAACACACACTTTGATGGTCTGAGCTCGCAACACAACACAATAAGTTTCTTTAACTAAGTGCAAAACCAAACAGCAACCAAAAGCTTTAAAATATCAATAAATATAAATTCAAGAAAGAAGAAAATACAAAATATTAGGTAAGAAAGGTGCTTTTCCTTCGCATTCTTACGTTTTGTTCTCTTGCATCGTCGCGTAGTGCCGGCATTAGAAAGCCATAAACTAGTGTGAACGCAGCAGTAAAAACTCACTCTCTTCGCCCATTTCTCCATAGTAGCCATACTTACAGTTGTGAATAAGAAAATAAAAATCGTGAAACCTAAAATCACCGAAGAAGCAGCACACAATCAGTGCAAAAGTCGAACCGTACTCAGTTTGAGTTGTTCTGTCAACAGCCAGTTCCTTTCAGCACTTCTTCTGTCGGCATTTGTCGTGTTTGATTGAAGAACCGCCAACATATTGGAGTTGGATTTCCTGTGCGCTCACGAGCTTCTGGGCGTGGGTTTTCCACCCCCTCCCCCCCCTCCACCCCCCTTGGCGTATCGAAAAGTCACTTCAATCAACCAACCAAAAGCCGTTCATAGCATGCAATCAGTGAAAACGGAATGTGTTTTGCCATGTGTTGTGAAGAAACAATAACCATCAGTAGTGAGCATGATGAGCACCATCATCACTGGTGCTGACCATCCGAGCCGGCATCGTCCTCTTCTGATCGGACGACGACGCAGTGACAAATACTAAAACCCAAAACCCGTGTGTTGTGCAAAAAAAAAAAAAAAAACAAGACAAGAAACTGGAAGACAGAACAGAAAAATCACAAGCAATAATAATACAAAGTAGCCCTTCGGCGAACCGACTTCAGTCGTCAGTGGTTGCAGTAGGCGCGGTGTCGGTCGAGGTGGGATGCCAAGATGGCAGCCGTTGCGGGCCTTTACGGATTGGGCGACGATTCGCGTCATCAGCGCCAGCGAAGACAGCAGGCCCAGCAGGCGAATCAGGACAAAGCCGACAAAACGCCGGACGGATTGAGCGAACCGTAAGCATATGATCCTTTCATTTCCACAATATTTGACACATTCCCATTCCGAAATAGAACCGAAAGAAACAATAAAATATTGATTCAATTCCTTGGGGGGGGAAGGCATCGCTTCCGGGTGGCATGTAAATGGTGTCACCCCCATCGAGTGCGTGAATCGATTCGATTTTCCGGTGAACTGGCCACACGGTGTTTGTAAAAGCGTAATGATCCGTGGGACATAACTCGGGGCGCTTGTTGCAATTTGTTAAAAGTAATCGATGGACGCTCTTTTCGCTGGAATGCGCGCCCTGGGAAACCGGATACAGTGGCATTTCAGACAGAGAACATATTGGGTATTTCATAAATCATTGATTGAGATCTAGGTCATTGATTTGTCAGTGTGTATTAAAAGATGGCGGAATGATTCGGTGCATGAGTGATTAATATGATACCGGTTCTCCAACATTAATCAATTGTGATTCTCTTGCCTTAGTTTTTCGAAAATTGAAGACCATGGTTGGTTTAACTCAATCGAAGATTTTTGGTCTTCATTGGGCATAGATTTTCGATACTGTTCACTTGCAATTTTGAAGGGTAACAATCTAATGTCCTACAGTTGATGGAAGTTCATAAGTTAGGTGATGAAAATAGCATTAGTTTGATTGCTAATAAAAAAACTCGAAGAGTGTGTTGTTCATTTTGTTTATTTGGTGATTTATGATGCGTCACCCGTCGTTTAGGCTACGAAGTAAAGGTTCGATTCTCGCTTAAAGGATAGTTTGCAGCTCAAAAGTAATGTGCATTAGGATAGGACAAGTAATGGTCAAGAAGTGTTTTTATTGTCGGAATTACTTAACTTGTATGCAGCTGAAAAGGAGGGCAAACTTCGTAACTTTAGTAACGCCTGCCCATGTAATCATGATGAGACTGTCACTTTTCCTTGCGGAATAATATTCCGTTCGATAATTCCGCAAGGAAAACTGACATGTCACCCATATTGCAGTATTTGTCAAAATTACTTCGGTAGAAATGGCAAAAATTACTTCAGGTGTTTACTTGTCAGCTGCATACTAGGCTTAAAGCTGTGAAGTTTTCCGCAAGCTGAAAATGAACCTATTGATGCATTGAATGCTAGGTTAAATTTTCCTTTGTAAACTTTTCTATGTTCAATACCCAATCTGTAAAACCTAAAGTTGAAGAAAGTGTAAAAACCTTGAAAAAAAATCTTGCAAATGTCAGAAAAACTGTATAAAAAACGTACATGTTATTGATTACAATGCAGAGGAACAGTTTTATTCTAATTTTGATGTAAAACTACCACGTCTTTAACCTCAGTGCATGGTGTTTTTTTTTCTCGTAGTAATACTTCCTCGCCTACACGTCAGATTTGCCAGTTACGTTGATTTGCCCATAACGGAGTTCCTAATTGGTTTTGCAACAATTTCTCGTTATATAAAGAAGAGATTTCTTATTACTCCAATCAGTGTCAGGATTTTTTCTCAAATTTCATTCATGTATACTCCTTGTGAAAAAAATAAAGTCATGTGTCGTTGAAGAAAGTTACGCAATTTTCAAAGTGTCGCAATAATTATCGACTCATCCTGTACTGAAGACGCTACAAAAAAAACTGCTTGAGGTCAAAGTCGGCAATTTTTATGTTCCAGTGACTCTACACTTTAAACAACAAAACCTCTACACTTTAAACAACAATTTACAGCATGATACTACATATTATGTTAATTTTCAATCATTTGCTTCAAAAATAATAATAACAACAACGAACCAAGTGCAAGACAGTGCATTTTAAAACCAGAAAATTCAAATGTGAGTTTTTGGTCACTAAATACGACAACAAAATGTATAGACGCTAAAGCTCATGCGTGGGATTTGAGAATTTCATTATATTCGAATACTGTTACTGAGACAGTCATAGAAATTCCAGGAGAAAATCATAAAATATGCCAAGAAAAATTCCACAAAATTCATGGAACCTTTCAAGAGCTTTCTAAAATGATTTTTTTTTTTGCATCTTCCAAGAATACACGGTACTACCAAAGAAGTTCACAAAACATGAAAGATGGTCGAAGAACTGCAAATAAGTGTACAGAAGTTAAAAGAAACCGCAGAACTCTTGAAAAAAATCCAAAATTTTAAAAAAAAGGTTTGAAGAACATAAAAAAATGTTCTAAGAAAAAAAAAAAAAGGCCGGGAAAAAAAAAAAAAATTTACCAGTAATTTTTAACTATTTTTTTTTTTTTTTGAAAAAAAAATTGATTTTTTTAAGAGTTGGGGCGGGGGGGGGGAAAGCGTTTGGGGGAAATAACAGAGATCGAAATTCTCACTCAGCTGGGTGAAAACCATGCTCTCTCTCAAGCAGGTTGTCGATGAGTAGCGAACCGTTCACATATTCATCTCTTCTTTTTCGCCGATAATTCATTATCCTCTCTCTTGTATATGCGAAAATATCTCTCTCCAAAATTCAACGAAAATATTTTCTCATGTCACATTTTTCACTGAAAACATGCTACCTAGATCGTATACGAGGAGCAAACCCGAAAATAAGGCCAGGCCGGTGCACACTGGTACCGCCATGGACCATAAATGAAAAACTGGAGCATAGACCATAAATGATAAATGAAGACTGGTGTATTTTCAGGTGTCAAAAAGCAAGTGAAAAATAATTATCGGTATCTAGGATTCACTGAAAAAGAAACGATTTATCAGCTACTCATGCTCTCCGAAAATTATAAATCGCCGTTGCTTGTCTCGCGAAAACTGCTGTGAGCGTATAATAGTCTCTCGCTTCTCACATTCTCATCTGTTTCTCCAAGCGGTTAAAAAAGGACGTTTCTCTTCTCAAATAGGCGAAAATTTCGGTCTCTGCTCCTAAGGGTTAGGTTTCCGAATCATAGTGTCTTCTACAAAGTTGTACCTAAATAAGTTGTCCATCTTGTGGTGAAAATTTTGTTGTTTTAAATTTTTCCGCGGGGGGGGGGGGGTGGTGCTTTTTTTGGAAGAAAAAAAAAAGGGGGGGGGTGGAAAAAGGAATTTTGGGGGGAATTTTAAGGGGTTTTGGTGGGGACACTTTTTTTTGGGGGGTGTGGTGTTTTTTTTTCTCGTAGTAATACTTCCTCGCCTACACGTCAAATAATTGCCCATAACGGAGTTTCTTGTTGGTTTTGCACCGATTGCTCGTTATATGAAGACATCTCTTAGTACTCCAATCAGTGTCAGGGTTTTTTTTTCTCAAATCTCATTCATTTAAACTCCTTGTGAAAATAAAGTCATGTATGAATTAGGGAAGGAAATTTCATTCTTGAGATACTTACACATTTTTACTCACTTATAACTGACAACTGCACAACCAAGCGGATGTGAACAATACACTCAAAATAAATTTAAATTTTAATTTGGTTAATTTTGGTTAATTTTGGTCAAGATTTAAGAAAGTTACGCAATTTTAAAAGTGTAGCAATAATTATCGACTCACCCTGTACTCAAGACGCTACAAAAACAAACTAATTGAGGTGAAAGTCGGCCATTTTTATAATCTAGTGACCTCGACCTCTACAATTAAAACAACAATTTACAGCATGATACTACATACAGGGTGCGGCAGAAAATAATGCGAAAATTTGTCCTATTTCTTTCATATCCCATTTTCAACTAATTCAAGCAATAATATCAACATTTTCGAGTGCAGTTATCTTTATAAAGTCCTTTTAAACAAATTTATTCAATGTGTCCTCCATGTTTATTAATAACATCCTCGAGCCGACGCCGGAAACCAGAGCATGCCTTTCGGACGTAGTCCTCCGACATTGACTGCCATGTGCGTGTTATGGTTGACTTCAGGGTTTTCACACTAGGGTGTGATGTTTTGCAGGCTCGTGCTTCAACATATGCCCAAATCCAATAATCCAACGGATTAAGATCTGGACTGCTAGGGGGCCACAAATCCTTCGGCCAAAACTTCATGTTATCGTTCAACCATTGTTGGGTTCGATTGGACGTGTGACACGGCGCTCCATCCTGCTGTAGGACAACGTTTTGGTCCTCGGAGAAGTTGGCCTTCACCCAGGGAAGCACTTGGTCCTTTAAAATACCGATACACACTTCGGTATTGATTTTAACTCCAGCATCAATGAAAACAGGCGGCATTTTCAAACCGTTGGACGCCACAAAGCCAAACATCATGACAGCAGCCGGATGTTTGGTTTGAAATTTGAATTTCACTTTTTCCGGAACGTTCTCCATTTTCTGCGGTGAAATGAACCGGTCCGTGCGGCTGTTGGCCACAGCATCGATGCTGAAAAGCTTTTCGTCGGAGAACAGGATTATTCTTTTTGTCCTTCTTCAACAAGGAAAGCAATCTCTTGGAACGAGTCACTCGTAGTTCCTTGACCCCGTCCGTAATCAAGTGGCGTTTCACTCTGGCTCTGGAAGATGCATGCAGGTCTTCTTTGATGATTCTCCGCATGGATTTCTCCGCAATATTGGCTTCCTTTGCAAGTTTTCTTATGGAACGCACCGGGTTGTGAGCAATTTTTGCACGGACCGATTTGATCACGTTCAGCGTGCGTGCAAAGCGCGGAAGTCCGCTTCCCGGCTTTCGCTGCTTAGGACCATCCTGCCAAATGGCAGGGACTTTTTTATGCGGAAAACTGTTGCCAAATTACCACCTTCGCAATCTCTTTCGGCTTCTTCTGGGCGAGCATCAAACTGGTGATCACTTCTTTCGCGAACATTTTGACGAATTTGCAATAAAACAAATAGAATGTTTGGATGCAGCACTTGAAAGTAAACATAAACAAATACACTTTCGACAGAAATTAGTCACTAGCTACACGAATTAACCCAATACTCAAGTTTGAACATTTTCGCATTATTTTCTGTCGCACTCTGTATAATGTTAATGCTCAATCACTTCCTTCAAAAATAACAACAACAACAACGAACCAAGTGCAATACAATGAATTTGAGAACCATAAAATTTAAATGTGAGGTTTTGGTCACTAAATAAGACCAAAAAAAGGTATTGGTGCAATAGCTCATGCTTGGGATTTGAGAATTTCATTATATTCGAATACTGTTACTGAGACAATCATAGAAATTCCAAAAAAAAATCATAAAATATGCCAAAAAAAAATCCATAAAATTCATGGAACCTTTCAAGAGCCTTCTAAATTCCTATTTTTTCACCTTCCAAGAATACACTACCAAAGAAGTTTGATGTTGGAAGAACTACAAATAAGTGTACAGAAGTTAAAAGAAACCACAGAACTCTTGAATTAAATCCCAGAACTTCAAAAAAAGTTTCCAGAACATCAAAAGAAGTTCACGGAAGTAACCAAAAAGTTCCCAGAAGTTTCAAACCGGTTTCTAGATTTTCTTAAAAACTCTACTGGATTTTTCAAACAGATTTCCATCGCACAGTTTTGGGGTTTCCATTCCCTACAAACTTGCTTTTGACTTCACCCTTCTATTGTGTTTCGTTCAAAAGTTAGCAACAGCGCCGCCCTAGCGGTAAAGTTTGAAACTACAAAATTCATCATCCCAAGATGGACAACTTGTTTAGGTACAACTTTGTAGAAGACACTGTGATTCGGAAACCTAACCCTTAGGAGTTATTAATTTCGCCGTGAAAAAAGGCTTTTCCGATTACTGTGCGATGAAAATCTGTTTGAAAAATCTAGTTACGTTTTTCCAGAAAATCTAGAAACTGGTTTGAAACTTCTGGGAACTTTTTGGTTAGTTCCGTGAGCTTCTTTTGATGTTCTGATTTGGATGTTCTGGAAACTTTTTTTGGAGTTCTGGGATTTTTTTCAAGAGTTCTGTGGTTTTATTTTACTTCTGTACACTTATTTGCAGTTCTTCGACCATCTTTCATGTTTTGTGAACTTCTTTGGTAGTACCGTGTATTCTTGGAAGATGAAAAAAAAATCATTTTAGAAAGCTCTTGAAAGGTTCCATGAATTTTATTGAATTTTTCTTGGCATATTTTATGATTTGCTCTTGGAATTTCTATGACTGTCTTAGTAACAGTACTCGAATATAATGAAATTCTCAAATCCCAAGCATGAGGTTTAGCGCCTATACTTTTCACTGTGCATCGGTGAAAAACCAACCCAGGAGGCTGCAAGATATCCTATTCAAGATTGAAATACAAAACAGCTTACTGAAACCTGCAAATGTGTTCTCAGTATAGAACTTTCAAAAAAGTTATAACTTCCAGAAAAATTGATTTAGCTAGAGTTCTTTGATAAAAATGTTCATAACTTACAAAAAATCTATCTGAACTTTCATGAAAATTCCGAAATTAAAATTTTTTGAAAAAGTTTGCTGAACTTCTTAACAAATTTATAGAATAACCATAGAACATCCTATAACTATATAAAAAAAATCTTGCCAAACTTCCAGAAAAATTCAAATAACATAAAAATCAACTGATTAAAAACTTCAAAAGTTAACAACACAAACAAAGAAATGTGAACGTCATCCAAAAATGTTAACAAAATATTCATACAAGACTTAATAACACTTCTGGAACTTACAAAAACAATCTCAGTAGCTCTAAGAATACCAGAGACTAAAAACTAGAGCCCTGCACTCAGCAATAAGTCAAAAGAGCATTCAAAGATATTTCCAAGAACTTCATACAAAGGTCAAACTAAGCTCCCAAAGTCTTCAAATATGTTTTCCTTTACACTACTAAAGGAGTTCGAAAAAAAAAACTCCCAAATTTTCCAAAGATGTTCTCAGAAACTACAAAACAGTTCCCAGAATTTCTAATGAAAAACCCTCAAGTTCCGAACAAAAATTCAAAATTTTCCAAAAATGTTTCAGAATATCTAAACAAACTCCACAACAGTTTCTTAACCTATAAAATGCTTCCCAGAACCTTTTCCCAGAAACCAGACGCAGCACTTTCAAAGCAGTTCCAAAACCTCCAAAGTAAAGACTGTTTTCGATGAAATTTGGACACAAAAAAAAGGTCACCAAAAATTTTCCTTGAGCCCGATTCTTTTCAAACATTCTGGAAATAAAGTACTACTAAATGGTTAAGTTTTAACATCATTGGTTTATTGAACCTCTTCTCCCAACCCAAAAGCCCGCACCTTTGCCTTGACCCCTTTCATCAAATTTTGGTCAATGGTAGGACCGACTTGCTTACTTACTTTTAACCACACTTTCTTTAGTTCAAGTTCATTTTCTATCAGTTTTGGAGTTTTAACGAGCTTTGCCTTCATGATTGCCCAACATTTTTTCAATAGGGCGAAGTTCAGGAGTGTTTGGAGGGTTGACGTCTTTTGGTACAAAAACTACATTATTATCTTTGTACCAGTCTAAGACAGGCCGGGCATAGTGGCAAAATGCCAAATCCGACCAAAACAGTGTCGGGCCATCGTGAGATCTCAAGAAGGGCAGAAGTCGTTTTTGGAGGCATTCGTCCTTGTAGATTTGTCCGTTGACGGTCCCATAGGTGATGAAGGGCTGACTCATTTTGCCACATCCGCAGATCGCTTGCCAGACAAGGAATTTTTTGGCGAATTTCGACAGTTTCTTCTTCCGTACACTCTCCGGAACGGCCAACTTAGAGATGGCGACGTAGTGTTCCTGTCCTGGCATTTGTTTGGTGTCGGCTTTAATGTAGGTCTCATCGTCCATCACAATGCAGAACGGTTTTGTGAGCCACTCCCCGTACAGTTTTCTTGCACGAGTTTTGGCCACCGAGTTCTGTTTATCGCTCCGGTTCGGTGCCTTCTGGTCCTTGTACACATGTAATCCAGAACGTTTCATTGTTTTCTGCACAAAACAAACTGAAACTTTCGCCTTTTTCGCAACATCCCTGATCGAAATGTTGGGATAACGCTTAAATTGGTTCAATACCATCCTGGCCTTCTCCGGATTTGATGTGCCACGTTTTTTTGCCACTACCATCTTTCCGCTTGGTTGTCTTACGGTCCTTGAACGTTTTGATCACATGAGATACGGTTGAATGTGCGATTCCGAGCTGTTTTCCGATCCATCGATGAGAAGCGTTTGGGTTTTCGAAGTGAGTGCCCAAAATTTGTTGGCGCACTATTTCTTCATTCGAAGCCATCACTGAAATCACTCGACCGATTTTCATGAAACTCATTACACAATTACACAACACAATGAAATACATTCAGTTATAATTTCAATAATTTTTACCCACACGCTAAAAAGTTACGAACAATTGCGTGTGTCCAAATTTCATCGAATACAGTCTTTAGTACTAGGACTTCAAACGAGGTTCGCTAATTTTCCAAAGAACTTCTTTGAACTACCTAAGTAGTTCAAATAACTTCTCCCGAAATTCGCGGAACTAACCAAGAAGTTCCCAGAAGTTTTAAACAACTTTCTATAATGTAAATATAAATAATTGAACTGAAATAAATGAAGAAAAGGTGATGATAGTTCCGTCAGCGTACGGCAGGTTGTGAAAATTGAATAGAAGTATTGAAAATTGAGCGAAGGGCTTGGATATAAAAGGTATTCCGATCAAAATTTGATCAAGCAGTAATGTGTGTGAGTCGATCAAAGTTTTTATTAATAAGTCAAATTCTTTTTTTTTTCAAGTTCAGTTAATACAGAATACAGGAGAAATATTCAGCTAAGCTTCCTTTTCACCGAATGCGAATTGCCGGGTCTTTCGTTTAACATCTGCCATAAGATTTTGTACAGTCTCCTTGTCCACTTTATTCGCCGCAGCACGCCAGTTTGCCTTGAACTGTTTCTCGCTCACAACAGCTTTTTGAGTCTTCCTAAGGTTCCGCTTGACGATGGCCCAATATTGTTCGACTGGGCGGAGCTCTGGCATGTTGGGAGGGTTCTTGTCCTTGGGCACCACTTGAACGTTGTTGGCTGCATACCACTCCATGGCCCTTTTTTTCCGTAATGGCAAAATGCCAAATCCGGCCAAAATAGAACGGAACAATTGTGTCGCTTCAGGAAAGGCAGTAGACGTTTTTGTAGGCACTCGCACAGATAAATTTCCTGGTCGACGGTTCCGGTCGCAATGTAAACGTTGCTCTTCAAGCCACAGGTACAGATGGCCTGCCACACCTGGTATTTCTTCGCGAACTTTGACAGTTTAATGTGCTTGAAAATTTTTGCCACCTTTCCCCGTCCGGTTGCCGTATAAAATTCCTGTCCAGGAAGCTGTTTAAAGTCTGCCTTGACGTAAGTTTCATCGTCCTGTAACACGCTACTGGAAATTATTTCTGATTCTAGACGAAAATATGAAGGTTCTTTGAAAATTGCTTCGGAAGTATTGTATTGTGAACTTCCAGAAGACTTGAAAGCACTTGAACGCACTAGCAATTTTCTTGAAAGTTCTAGAAGCTTTTTGGAAACAACAAACGCATATTAGAAATCCTAGGACTGACGTATCTTGTAAACTTTTCGGTAGTAATTTCGTTTTCTAAAGATATTTTTGGGAGCTTTGCAAATTTTCGTTAAACATTGGAAATCTTCATGGAAGCTCTACAACTTTTTCTGAATTTGATCGGTGGTGCAAAATTGATCGGAGAAGAATATCATTTTGGTAAAGTAGGTGATAAAATTCAGAAATAAAATATGTTCAATAGTTTATTGATTTATTTTTCGAGATTTTGAGATTATATTTTTGGCAATTTGTTTTTAAAAACATTATAATAATTCATAAACAAAATTATATAAATAAAAAAGATTAATTTGTTAAAATTCAAGGTGCGAAAATGATCGGACAAGATGTAGAAATTACATTTTTCGATTTAATAATTAAATAATTTGAATGTTTCAATAATGTGTATGTCCTCCTTTGTACTTGATCACTTCTGCCAAGCGTCTTGGCATAGATTCGACCAAGTTTTGCGTTTCTTCTGGACGAATTGCTTTCTGTTGGAAATATGTTTCTTTTGCAGTTCTCGTCCAATTTCATCCCATAGATGCTCAATTGGGTTTACATCTGGGCTTTGGGGAGGGTGATCCAGCACGGTTATGTGTTTCCCGGCCAAATACTCTGTCACAAGCTTCGACTTGTGCTTGGGGTCATTGTCGTGCATAAATACAAAGTTGCTGCCCAGTCGATACTTCCTGGTAGATTTTGAGATGTTACGTTCCAGGATATCCCTGTAGTCTTGTTTGAACATTATCCCTTCGATGAATTCCATGGTGGCCACTCCAGCATAGAACATACCACCCCATACCATAACTGATCCACCGCCATGTTTCACAGTTCTACGCATATTTTTTTCTTTCTAGAGCGGTCCCATCAGTTCTCCAAACTCTAACACGGCCATCTGAAGCTCTGACGTTGAACTTACTTTCATCTGTCCATAATACTTTTTTCCAGAACGATATCGGCTTGTTAACATGCTTCTTGGCGTAGACCAAACGCTTCACTCTGTTCTGCTCGGCTGCCAACCTACCGCCACCAATGAACGGATCTTTTTTGACAGCTTGTGCCAAATACCGTTTGTTTTGCTGTGACAGAACCGGGGGACGACCGTATCTGCGACGATTTTCAATGCTGCCGGTAATTTTTTGTACCGTAGACGTAGTGTAACGTGATATTGAACAAACAGATGAATTCAAAAAATTGACTAAATAGGACCGCATCGTTACATAACTAGGACACGTTCATAAATATCACACTTTTATTCGTCATTTCCATCTGTTGATCCTGGACCATTCTGAAAACTGATCTAAAATTCTCATGAAGATTTCAGTCGTAGTTACAACTATGCCATCTTGATCAAACACATCATTAAAAACTTGCGGCTCCTTAATCTTGCTCATCTCTCCCCGTCCAATGTTCATCAGCTCATCTGCAAAATCTCAAGAATTAATGGATCGTCTCAAAAGGATGAATAATCTTCTGCACACAGCTGCGAGGAAATCGTTCTAGTTCAATTCATCCCATTAGCCATCCAGCGTCTCCATTTCGTTGCCATAATTCATTTACTGTGAGCGGAATTTCCACTGGCGCATTAAATCTCCTCTTCCATTCAAGCTGTGCACGAACAAAAAAAACCGCCATTCTTCTTAGTAAGCCTCGCACAGCAAATGGAATAATGAATACAAAAATGAAGCTTGAATCGCTGCCAACCAGAATGCAAAGGATAATAAACTTCCTCACAACCACCACATACACACACCGCCTACTCTCACTTCCCACGTGATCAAAGTCCAATCCATAGGAGGTCATGAGTTCAGCAGGATAAAGCAGAAGCGGCGGGGTTTTCCCAGGCATCGCATCGCAACTAGCCAATAAGTTTATTTTAGACCCCTTCCCTTCTTCCCTATTATGTTGCGTTCGCTGTTGTGACGGCGTTGCTTGGAACGATCCGTTTTCAATATAATAAATAGCAACAAAAGCTTCCTCCCCACGGCTGAAGGGACGGGCGGGGATCAATTGATTTTTATTCCAATCTCGTTTCCGCATTGGTGGCTATTGATGTCAGCATGAATAATCAGCTTGCGGTTGGATGACTTCGACGACGATGAAACAAAGAAGGAATGTGCGACATGTGCGACACTGGACCATAAATAAAACCCGGAATGCATCAGGGGCAATCAATCGGAGAGCCGAGGAGGGGCGGGGGTTGCAATTAGCATTCCACAGGTTTTTTTTTTTTTTTGCACTCTCCTGCCAGGAGACGACCACGGTGGGAGTTTATTATGGGCGATCCGGTTTCCCATCCGAGAGTGAGTCAAGTGCCTGCCCACAGAATGGTGAGGTATTTACGGGTTATTCAAGCACGTTTTTGCTGTCCGGAGGAGCGCTTGATTTGAATTTCATATTAGAAAACAGTCCTCATCATCCTCGTTCAAAAGCAGAAGTTGGGGGAAAGTTTTCGACTTCCGCCTTCCACCTTTCGAAGTCAGGTCCGGTTTCAAACGGTGGTCAACAACAAACGAATCGGCATCGAATATTTCGCCGCCCAAGGTTGTGCCAAGTTGGCCCCACTCCAAGGACAATGTCAGCGGTGAAATTTTTCGGAAAACCGTTGACAATGGGGGAAATTTTTGTAAACTAATAATAGAGAAATTATAAGCGACGGCACTTTTTCAGCCCGTCCGGTGGAGCTGTCTCTCCTTCTCTGCCTGTCATGGGGTGGTGATTTCCTGCATGAATTGCGATATGTAAATCGGCCGTGACGACAGCAGCGAACGGTCAGAGGTTGCATCGCCTTGCGAGCGTTGGACCTTGAACTACTTGGGGTGGGAATGCGGATTCCGAATTTGGGTTTCGAACATGTTATTTTGAGAGCTTGGCGGATGGCGGTGTGCTCTTTCATACAAGGATTCCAAGTAGCATTGTTAGTTTTATAAAGCATTCTACAATTCAAATTCGTGGTCTACAAAACCTTCATAAAACCAAAATTGTTTCATAAGATGGCTTGGTTTGCTTTCTGGTCTGGCCAGTTTTCTGGATTATAAGAAAAACATTGTCTCTGGCACATAATTTGAAAATTCTTGTTTTAGTATTAGCATGAAAAGCGCACAATTACTACCTGTGGAAAAAATTTAATCTAGAAAACAATATTGAAATTTGACAAAATGCTCACCACAAGAGCTTAATAGTATTAAAGAAAACAAAGAAATCAAATAACTGCCAAAAGGTTCATATTTCGTCAGTTTTGCTATGCCATTGACGAGTTGCTAGAACCAGCGACATTTCTACATGTTTACAAAATTTTCGAGAAATTCAAATAATTTCTAAGGAAAGCAGGTAGTTTCCAACAATTTTGCAAACCTACAATGATGATTATATTACTGGCTAGAAGTGAAATGTAGATTTCCAAAAGTTTACGAAAATTTGAGAGAACATAAATGTAACTTCCCTGATAAAAAATAACCTTAAACGAACGATATCACAAATCCTCCAACCATTTCTTTAATGGTTTGGATGATACCACAAATAGGTCGTTAAGAAAAATAACTATAGGAAATTTATTAGGGTTGTTTTAGTCAAACTAAAGTATCTGCAACTAATTATGATCGTGCTGTTTAACTCGTGGAAAACACCGCAGGCTCTTATCAACCTCTACTGAAAGTGGAACATAGCAGAATACGCTCAAACTTCATCTACGATGTTTTTTTTTGTCGAAATGTTTGATTTTCATCACTTTTTGGCAAATCAAATGTGATTCGTAGTTCCATGAATGTTTCATGAAACTTTGAACCTACCACTACGAAGATTAAAATGCATATTGAAGCAACTTGATTGGGACTTAATTGAGTCACATTGAAGTTACTTTAACCGATATGCAACAAATGTGCTGTTAGGTTAGATGATGGATTTGTTTTTTTTTTCTGGAGAATCAAGATTCGATAGATATTATGGTTGAGTTGAACTGATGTTCTAGATCATCCAAACAATGACCAACGTGTACGGCTCAAGATCTAGTGTAGTGTAACAAATGATCTTTTAAAAGTGTTTAAGTGTTTTAAGAGTGTAGCTCATATCTCGGAGGGTTTTTTTTTTAACAAATCAAATAAAGTAACGAGTACAACAGATGTTCAAGGGTCTCGAGAACCCCCTGGAGTTAAGGTCTTAAGCTCTAAGGAGTGTATCGAATATAAGCTATCCACATACATTTGCGTTGTACGCATGTATTTGTGATGGTTTTTATGCTCTGAACATTGCATGCTGTGCGTTTGACTGTCAGCTTTCTTTTGTTTACTTGTTTGTGCGGTTCAAATTCTGCGTTTTCAAAATGTCGCGTATTGAAAAGGAAATGAAAATTAAGGTTCTGGACACATGGCTAAGTAAGAAGGGTATTACTATGCGAAAATTGGCGAAGCGGTTTGGAATTCATCATGCGAGTGTTAAAACCATCATTAATAAGTTTGGGGAACACTATTCTTTGGATGAGCTACCAGGAAGAGGCAGAAAACCCGGTTCTTCCAACCCGAAACTGGAGCAGAAAGTGGTATCTCTAATCATGAAGAACAAATCAATGTCAATACATGATTTGGCCAAAAAAGCAGGAACGAGTGTCGGAATGATCCAGCGTATCAAGAGGCGAAACCACCTGAAGACCTACAAGAAGCAGAAAATCTCGAACCAAAGTGCAGAACAGAAGAAGTGAGCAGCAACAAGGGCCCGGAAATTGTATTCGCGTCTTTTGCAGCATCCGGATTCATGCGTTTTGATGGACGATGAGACCTATATAAAGGACAACTCAAAAACCCTTCCAGGTCCACAATACTTTACTGTCGTCGTTGGGGAGGATGTGAGCCATGCGGACAGGTTGATTTAAGTGGAGAAATTTGGTCGAAAGGTACTGGTATGGCAAGCAATATGTTCCTGTGGTTTGAAGTCAACCATTTTTTACACTACCGGAACTATAAATGCGGAAATCTATCGATCTGAGTGTCTCCAGAAGAGATTTTTGCCTTTATATAAGAAGCATAGTACACCTCCACTGTTTTGGCCGGATTTAGCGTCGGCTCACTATGCCTAAACCACTCTCAATTGGCTTGCGGAAAAGGGTATAGATTTCGATGAGAAAAATATCAATCCACCAAATTGCCCTCAGCTTCGACCCATCGAACGTTACTGGGCAATCATGAAGAGGGTCTTCAAGAAGACTGGTAAGGCAGCTGGGAACATGCAGGAGTTCAAAAAAATTTGGGCTCAAGCGTCCAAAAAATGCGATGCAACACTTGTCCGGAACTTGATGAAGAGCATTCGATCCAAAGTTCGAAAATTCGCGAAGGAATAACTTAAATTTCATCCGGTCTTCATTATGTTCAAGTTTAACCTCGTACAATAGAGGATCAATTTTTTGTATGAATAAAATATCGGTTTTCAACATAATTTGAAAGAAAGTTTGTGGATAGCTTATTTTCGATACACTCCTTACAACAATCTTCGTCTTCTTGATGTGTTGATAATTAGTGGATTTGGTTGATATTTTTAAACGTAGGAAGATATATTAGGTATTCATTTGAATTTGAAAAGGTTTGATACTACGTTCAAAATGTTTTCAAAACGTCCGATAGGTGTTCAATAATATCCTCAAAGATGACCTCGCTCTAGAAGAGTTGGTGTACTCAAGGAAAAAATATGGCACTTCTGTAATGCCTGAAGTTCTTCAAAAAAGCTTACAGAACAAAGGAACAAAATATTGAAGATTAGCTTCCGAGAGAGTCAAGGAATTGTCCAAAAACTTTATGAATTTCCAGTGCTTAATACAGACCTAAGAAGTTTCTGCAGATTTTCCATGAAGATGACAATAAGTTGAACTTTAAACACACTTTCAGAATCACAAAAAAATCATTTGAAATGTGCATGTTAATTCAATTCACTCAAGATTTACTTACTTTACCAATCAGGCCAAGGCTGGGAGACAGAAGTTGTCTTCATCCTTCATCACAATTTGTTTTGGATATTTTGCTATCAAACAAAATTTCCCGCAACACTAGACCTTTTTTTTACTGCTAAATGAATCAGAAGAGCAGAGAATCGAACCGGTTTTCATCACAGCCAAAAGGTTTTATGAAGGCTCTCAAGTGGTCATATCATCTTTCACTAGAACATTTTCAAAATGTGTATGGTCTTAAAAAGGTTTTATTAACTTGTTTTCACAACCGTCTATAGAGCGGGCCATTTTGTACAAATTTCGGCTTTAAAGAATTATAGAAGAGGTGTTGGTAGACAAAACAGTTTTGAATGCAGTTTTATCAACAAAGCCGGGTGGAGTGCTATACGGCTGGAATAAAACTGAAATTGTTACTTGGGTTCGCCAGTCTCGCATTCTGCGAAGGGTCCGCAGGTCGCCTTCTACCTGATCGATCCACCATGCTCGTTGTGCGCCAATTCATCTTCTGCCCGTCTGATCGTTATCATTTCAAATAATTTAAACTGGGCTCTATTGACATTCCTACGACATGCCCATCCCACCGAAGTCGACCGATTTAAGCGGTGTGAATGCAGGCAGATTCTCCCAGAAACTATTGCAATTCGTGGTTCATTCGCCTCCTCCACGGTCCGTCTTCCAACTGCATTCCACCGTAGATCGTACGCAACACCCCCCCTCCAAAAACACCAAGTTGATCCTCCACGTGCATTTTCCATGTTTCGTGGCCGTAATAGACTTCCTGTCTAATTCATGTCTTTAAGATGGTCAATTTTATAGTTCGGCGAACTTTGTTCGATCTTTGCATCCTTTGGGGTCCAAAGAAGGCACGATTGCCAACCATATTGTGCCTTTGTATCTATCTGCTAGTGTCGTTATCGGCAGTCACCAGTGAGCCCAAATATACGAGATCGTCTAGCGCATCGGCTTCTACACAAGACACTTCCTAGAACTTTGCAAATTCCCCAAGTACATGCCATAAATCCCAAACAATTTTTGGAACTTCCAAGAAGATTGCCAAACTTACTGAGACCATGCTAAGCTTCCAAAGACCTTTTATGAAAACCAAATATGAATCAAAAGCAGAACAATGTGGCCTGAATCCGTGCCAAGAAACTGTATGATCAGGTGCTGACAAAATTCAATGGCTGTCTTCTCATGGATGGTGAAACTTATGTAAAGGCCAATTTCAAACAGCTACCGGGACAAAAAATTCACTTGGCTACGGCTCGGGGAGATGTTCCTGCCAAATTCAAGTTTGTGGTTGCAGATAAATTTGTACGTAAATACATGATTTGACAAGGCATCTGTACCTGCGGTAGGAAGATCAATGTTTTCATCACTGATAAGACATTTAATTCAGAGTTGTACAGAACGGAATGTCTGCAAAAGCAAATATTGCCATTCATCAGATCCCACAATGAACCTGTCATGTTTTGGCCAAATCTTGCAAGCTGTCATTACAGTAAAACAGCGCTACAGTGGTATGAAACCAACGGGATTCAGTTTATACCGAAAGAACTCAACCCACCAAACTGTCCCCAGCTCAGGCCGATAGAGAGATTTTGGGCTATTATGAAGAGGAAGCTGAAGGTGAATGGCAGTGTCGTCAAAAGCATCAATGAATTGAAAACCAAGTGGAATAAGATTGCCAAAACGATGGATGAGAATAATGTGCGCCGGTTGATGAAACGTAATCCAGGAAAAGTCCGCAAATTTCTTCGAAATCGAGATGATTTTTTTTTTTTTGTATTTTCCCTCTAAAGTTCACATAAAGTCGAACATTTTAGTTACAACAGAATACTATTTTGTTAATGAATATCCGAAATATGCGCAATAGTCTATGTTCCAATTCTTACTGGGCCACACCTTACTACCGAAAAGTTTTCAAGATATCCCAGAAGCCCTAGGATTTCTAAGATATGTATGAAATGTCAAAGAAGTTTCCAGAACTTCAAAATTGTCGAGCTTTCCAGATGTTGACAGGTCTTCCTGGAGTTACCAATACAATACTGCTGAAATAAACTTCTAAGAAGCAATAACCTTATTTCATATGTTTGTCTAGAATCAAAAATAACTTCCAGTAGGGTCAGAGAGCTCTTTTGCTATGTGAGCTACTTCGAATGTTCCGTGGGTAGCTCTGGGAACGTCTTGCACAGTTCTGTGAAGACGTTTGTCTTGTTCTATGAAGTTCTTCAGAAGTTTCTAGAGGAACTTCTTTTGACGTTCTGGGAGCTGTTCAACGAAGTTTTCTGGATCTTGTTTGGATGTTTTGGCTATCTTTTAGGAAGATTCTAGGAACTTATTTGGAAGTTCTGTGAACCATTTTTGAAGTTCGGAAGTCTTATTTTGAAGTTCTGAAGACATTTTTGGAAGTACTGAAAACTTATTTGAATAACCTGCGCATTTTTGGAAGTTCAGGTACTTCTTTGAAAGTTTTGGAACTACTTTGAAAGTGCTCGGTTTGATTTAAAAGTTCAGAAGCTGCTTTGAAGCTCATTTGTTGGTACATTTTCTAAGGTTTTGGACATATTCTTTAATTTGAGAAACTTTTCTGCAATTTGTTTGCATGATCTGAGGACTTTGTCGGAAGTTTTGGGAGCTTTTTCGGAAAGTACTCTTTTTTTGAGGAATCTTCTATGGAAGTTCTAGGAACTATTTCGAAATATCTGAGAACATCTTTCGAAAATTGGGGTACTCTTATCAGACTCTAATTGGTTGCAATGATTTGTATAAATGCACTCTCATTTGTGAGAAACATACGTAAGAAGTTGAGAAATAAAGTTGCTTTACATCGAGGTATGCCTGTATCTTCGTCACTCCATATAACTCGGGAGATGAGGTCCTAGGATCTCTAAGCGCAACCAGAGATATGTTGATAGTTGGTGGATTCGGATCACATTCAAACCTTCAGATTCAAAAGTCCATATTAAGAGTAATAAAAACTGTATTCGATGAAATTTGGACACACGCAATTGTTCGTAACTTTTTAGCGTGTGGGTGAAAATTAGTGAAATTTTAACTGAATGTATTTCATTGTGTTGTGTCAATTGTGTAATGAGTTTCGTGAAAATCGGTCGAGTGATTTCAGTGATGGCTTCGAAAGAAGAAATAGTGTGCCAACAAATTTTGGGCACTCACTTCGAAAACCCAAACGCTTCTCATCGATGGATCGGAAAACAGCTCGGAATCGCACATTCAACCGTATCTCATGTGATCAAAACGTTCAAGGACCGTAAGACAACCAAGCGGAAAAATGGTAGTGGCAAAAAACGTGGCACATCAAATCCGGAGAAGGCCAGGCTGGTATTGAACCAATTTAAGCGTTATCCCAACATTTCGATCAGGGATGTTGCGAAAAAGGCGAAAGTTTCAGTTTGTTTTGTGCAGAAAACAATGAAACGTGCTGGATTACATGTGTACAAGGTCCAGAAGGCACCGAACCGGAGCGATAAACAGAACTCGGTGGCCAAAGCTCGTGCAAGAAAACTGTACAGGGAGTGGCTCACAAAACCGTTCTGCATTGTGATGGACGATGAGACCTACATTAAAGCCGACACCAAACAAATGCCAGGACAGGAACACTACGTCACCACCTCTAAGTTGGCCGTTCCGGAGAGTGTACGGAAGAAGAAACTGTCGAAATTCGCCAAAAAAATTCCTTGTCTGGCAAGCGATCTGCGGATGTGGCAAAATGAGTCAGCCCTTCATCACCTCTGGGACCGTCAACGGACAAATCTACAAGGACGAATGCCTCCAAAAAGACTTCTGCCCTTCTTGAGATCGCCCGACACTGTTTTGGCTGGATTTGGCATCTTGCCACTATGCCCGGCCCGTCTTAGACTGGTACAAAAATAATAATGTAGTTTTTGTACCAAAAGACGTCAACCCTCCAAACACTCCGGAACTTCGCCCAATTGAAAAATGTTGGGCAATCATGAAGGCAAAGCTCGTTAAAACTCCAAAACTGATAGAAAATGAACTTGAACTAAAGAAAGTGTGGTTAAAAGTAAGTAAGCAAGTCGGTCCTATCATTGCCCAAAATTTGATGAAAGGGATCAAGGCAAAGGTGCGGGCATTTGGGTTGGGAGAAGAGGATCAATAAACCATATTTGTCCAAACTTAACCATTTAGTAGTACTTTATTTCCAAAAAAGTTTGAAAAGAATCGGGCTCAAGGAAAATTTTTGGTGACCTATTTTGTGTGTCCAAATTTCATCGAATACAGTCTTTATGTATTCCAGATCTATAGTATAGTATAGTATATTGAGTTGAATGATTTTACTCTATCACCCAAGAATTTCTTGGAGTTGATGGCTTTAGATCTACAAGCACTACCGGAGATATGTTGGTAGATTATGGGTTCAGTTACATTCCTTAAGGTTCAGTTACATTCCTTAAGGTTCCGTTAAGAATCAAGGTAAAGCCGAAAATTTCCTGGAGTATGGTCCTAAGATCTACAAACGTATCCAAATATATATTGATAGTTCATTGATGTTGTTCATATTCCTAGACGGGCAGAGCTCTGTGTCAAATTGCACATTGAGTTAAATTGATGTTCTTTGCCATAGCATGTTCAAAGAAATGTTGGTAGTATATGAAGAGGAATATTGATCTTCGAATTTCTATGGATAACCTGGAACAACCTTCCATGTATCTACCAGAGAGTTCTTGTTTAACCGAGACCAACTTTTCACTTAAAACCTGTTTCAGCTTTGATCTTTGGTCATCAATGAGTTGGTGACGTTCCCATAAACTACCAAAATATTGAAGTATTGAAGAAATGAAGACTTGATTACAGGGAGTTCTACAATAACCTAGAAATACTTATCAATACTTGTTTCATCTTCGTTTTTTGGACGTCCATGAACTCATATCGTATTCTTCTTCTTTGTTTCTTAAGCATTTCAAGCTTACTGCTTTCACAAGTAGCGTATTGCTTGCTCTCAACTTCTAAGCGCATTTCCACAGTTATTAGTGCACTTCCACAGTTATTAATTAAGGGCTTTCGATGCCAAGTACCTTTTTTGCATTAGTATGATTGTGTGGCAGGTACAATCATACGCTATGCCCAGGGAGTCGAGAAATTTTCCTAAACGAAAAATTTCTAGACCAGACCGGGAATCGAACCCAGCCACCTCCAGCATGGTGTTGCTTTGTAGCTGCGCCTTTGCAGACTGAGCTAAGGGAGGACCCGTTTCGTATCCATAAACTACAAAACTACCGTTTTGCTTGTATTTATACATATATTTAAATATTAGTACTGATTTTGAACCAACGATAAGGAAAGTATTTGGGTCACTTCCAATGTGTGATGGTAGTTTTGCATTATGAAGTGAAGGTTTTAATAATGCCGACTTATACCAACAGTACGGATGCTGTTGAAGCCACTTACAAAGTTTGAAAGAGGTTTTACATTTGAAGACAGGGTATTTTTTAATGACACTTGAGAGTTGATTTGGATTAAACGCAAGGGAACTATTGGGTCGCCTCACAAAATGTGATAGTGGATATTCATCCGCAAGGTTATTAAAAAACGTCCAAGAGCCGATTTGAATAGATTTTAAACATCAGAATGGAATCCATTTCAAAAGTTAATGGTAAGATTGTTTTTGGAAAGTAATGCTTGGGAGCCGATTTGGATCAATTTGAATCTGGTTGGACCATTCATAAAGTGTGATGGCGAACATTAATTGATTAAACCAGATATTTTAAAAATTGCCTAAGGGCCTATTTGGACCTATTTACACCAACAGTAAAGATGCCGTTGGGGATACCTTAAATGTGTGGTGGTGGTTTACTTCATTGAGAAGGCAAGATTTTTTACTGCCCTTTAGAGCCACTTTGAACTGATTTAGGCAAACATTATGAATGCTATTGGTGTCACTCATAGGATGTGATGATGGTTTATTCATTGGGAAGATAATATACTTTAGTAAAGCTTAAGAGCCATATACTTATACTTTTTACTCCCACTCGTATTCTTAGAAATAGAAATTTGTTTTATATAAACAATCGAAGGACTAATTATGCCAAAAATGGGCCACTAAATAGAATGATATCCTGTTATAACCAATATTGTGAAACAATTTATGTGAACGGATTGAACACAAATACGTTTAAAAAAGTTTTCTTTACAACTTTAACCAGGTAACCTTGTATGGATAAATAGACATTAAGTACATCATTTAATAGAATTGGTATACTTTGATTGAAGACAAATAAACAAAACTAAACAAAACAACTGCCAGGATGCTGCTGCGGCCTCTCACAAACTTTGATGGACTATATTCATTAGGATGACAGGCCACCTTCAGTAACACTAAAAAGCCAATTTTGACCGATACTAAAGAGCAACCTGTTCTAATCCACCCAAAATTACGATTGAAAGATTTAATGAAATTAGAATCTCTGGATGCTTTCGTGCCTTATGGCAACTTCTAATAAATTCCAAGCTACTCTGTTTTGAACTAACCGTGAAAATAACTGACCTATACTCTATGGTGGGAACTTTGACCCAATGATTTCATTTCCTCCAACCCGATCAACCAATTGTAATGTTTCGTGATATAGTGGAAGGAATTTTATACCTTGAGATAACTTAATGCAGACGTCTTCCAAATTAGGCAGATTGACCTTTCTTCGGTGGGTTATCCCCGGGGTGGGTTACTTATAGCAAGATGCTTAGAAGTGGGCCGGATGATTTTATGAGTTAGAAGAAAAATGTTGCTCAACGAAATGGCTCACTATTGTAATGTTAGTCGAATTAAATCTCAATAACATAGTTATCCTATGAATAAATTTAGTGACGTTCTTTGACGGAAGAATATATAGAATAAGAGGTTTGAAATTTTCCCAACAAACATACCACTAGAAAGTCACGGAAATTTTGATTCTCTTTAGTTGCATTTGTTTCTGCTTCGGGACACTTAGTTTTACATGAAATTTTTGTTTTGCGATTCTTGATGTAAATTGAAATTAAAATGTTTCTTGCGTAAAAATATTAATTTTTTTGAGTGTGTATGTGTGTTTATATAACGCTGACCGTCCGGCAGTGTTTTAGTGTAAGAAAAATGTTTGCAGTTAAACGAACTGTTGTCCACTCGACATTTTTAGCCCGGGAGTTGGAAGATGATAGCACTGTTGGGTTCCAGTGACCCATTTCAGAATGTCTGGTTACTCACGTCCATTCCGAGGTCACTTTCACTTACAACAAGCTCCGCATAAACACAGTACAAACATCAAATGGATATAAGTACTGTGCATACACTTCCACCTTCAAATCTTATTGTTTTGAGGATGGCACGTATTTAGCAGTATTGTTCAAATTTAGTTATAATCAGATAGATCTCACCGAAAATTGTAGCTGATGTACAGTATTCATTTGGACGGCTTCCCGGCGATGCTAAAGGATGCATTTATGTCCCTACAGAAGTAGCACTCCGCTATTCGGCAAATATTTTCACATCATCCTTTTCGAATGGAACAGTCCGAATACAATTAGTACTTCGCGCACAAATGCAATACAATGAAAAGTAAAAATATTAATTTCTATGTATGTGGAAATGTACCATTTAAACTGAGTTGCAAGAAACCATCGCCTCACAAACAATGATCATTTAAGCATCGCACGAGCCCAAAACTGAACTAAATTAAATTTCTCGGATTCGACGTTCAAAATCCCCAAACTCACTGAAGGCTAACCGGCCGCAGGAGAAAGTTTAGGGGGGTTAAAAGAAACACTGCATTTAGTAAAAATAGTTTTTCTGTTTAACAAACATAGCAATCACTAGCAGCAAAGTAAAAGCAAAGGAACGAACACACAGAGCAGAACAAGTGGATCGCAGTAGGTGACGGTGAAAAGTTCAAATTCAATTGACGTCATAGAAAGGCAGCAGCAAGCGACCGCGCAGCAGCAGCAGCAGCTCCTCCATCCGCCGCATTCACACTTGTTGATTAAGCGCACAGCATCTGGTGTCGTGTTTTCGTATGCAGTTGCAATGGGAGGGGGGGGGATGCATGAAACAAAAATTTAGAGAACCTGCCCAGGGATGCCAGCATTGCGGACTTTGTTCTTAGTTGGGACATGATGATCAATTAAAGATTATTGGGTCATTTGTAAATCGAATGTCTCAATTCGGTCTCATTGGATGCAGCTCATCAAAAGCCACCTGATCAAAAATTCTTCTGACGTTCAAGTAACGTTACATAATCAGATCTCTCTTGAATCGCAAATAAGTTTCGAGAATTTCCCATGCACAGAAAAAAAATCTGAGTTTTCATTGTGATGTAAATATCAGAGCATGGAAAACTATGTTTCATTACACACGAAGCAGCAACTTGCATGAAATAGTTCTAACAAAGAAGAGCTTTTGCACACAATATTATCCGCAATGTATGCAATGTCCCAAAACATTACACGATGTATAATGTAGTATTTTATGTTTTGTGACGCTCCATTTATGTGCATGATATTGAACAGAAATTCACACTACTTTTTCGAAGCTGTGTGACTTTCTTTTTTTTGTATGTATTTATTTGGCTTTGAAGTTGAAGCTGAATTAAATTGGCAGTAAGATATCGCGGGTTAGTATTAAGGAGACCAACACAAAAAAGGAAAAAAACAACTTCCATAAATTAATGATAAAAGAAGAGAAAGGGGGTGGGGAGGGGTTACGCCAACAAAATTAAGTTTATAAAATAAATTTTGTGTTAGAAAATAATAAAATATTGGCTGGGGTGGGATATTTTTTAAAAAAAAACTAAGTGTGGTGAAATAATTTTGAAAGTATGAAAAGCGTTTGTGTAAAATATTTTTTTGTTATAAATTTTTTGTGAGTTGAAGGAAAAAAATTGTAAGGGAAGGGGGAAAAAAAATAAAAACGATCTCTCAGAATTTCATAATAATTTGTAGTTTTGTTTCTAACAAAAAATATTAGACCAGTAATTTTCGTCATAAGAGTGACCATTTCTCAGCTATCCTCCATCCAATTGAGGTGATTTTTTGTTGTTTACGATTAGAGTCAATCATAAGGAATAACGTTTGCATAAAAAAATATGGACTTCTTTCGGATGGTGAAAAAAAAAAAAAAATTTGATTTTTGATTTTGATAAATTTCCCAAATTTGCAAAAAAATTCTACGCCCTTGCGAGTGCCCTTCCGGAAGTTAACCGGAACCTTCGCCATGGCGGACGAAAACATGCGTGTAGGCATGTTTTTGAGTTCTTTCTTCGTTTTGTTTATCAATTCCTCCTCACTTTTCGCGACAAAATTGTTGGAGTAGATCTTACGTTTCAGGTTAGCCCAGAAATTCACGATGGGACGCAGCTGGGGGACGTTGGGCGGGTTCACCGACTTGGGTACCACATCGATATTCAGCCGGCCCATCTCCTCCAACGATCGCTGCGAGTAGTGGGCCGACGCCAGATCCGGCCAAAACACCGCGTCTTCGCCCTTATGGTATTTTTTGATCAACGACGCAACTTCCGGCGGGCATTTCGTACTATAAATTTCCCCGTTCACGGCCAGTCCGGAGCGAAAGAAGAGCGGCTTTGGCATCCCCTTCTCGCTGATTGTCAGCCACAGCAGCACCTTCTTGGGGAATTTGGTGTGTGAAATGAACTTCACCTCGGAGCTCACTTCCTTCGTGGGGGAAGTAAAATACGAAGTGCCCTGCCAGTCGTTGCCATCCAGGGTAAGATAGGTCTCGACGTCCATCACCAACACCACGTCGCGATTCGCCGGGAAAATCGAGTTGACCATCTTATTCAGCCGCTGCCGCTGCGTCATTGCCTGCAGATCCAAAACCAGTGGACGTGACTTCCGCTTCCTGCCATGTATGTTCATGTTCGCCAGGTATTTTTTCACTGTTTGGCTGGTTGAACCGACCTCCCGGCCAAGCGCACGCAGCAATGTAGCCACTTTTTCCTCGGTCTTCTTCTTCAGCATCCTTTGGACCTTCTTGTCGTTCAGCGTCGTCGGCCGTCCGCAACCGGGCTCGGATAGGAGCCAAGATGTTGTAGATGCCAGAACGAGCGAATCCGGCGTCCACAAAGTGCCGCACGATGTCCGTTTTCGACGCAGCGGAGTGCCGTCCTTTGAACGCGCACACTTCTGAACGGAGTTGGTTCACTGTTTTTGCCATCACGGTTAGAGTTCGACTGATAGAGCTGTCAAATTTTGTCTGCTGACTCATGGGTTACTATGATTGATGCTGAATGGGTAGTTTCGTCAGTGCGGGTGAAGGTAAAACCATGAAAAATCGGCAATTTTTGTCCATTTTTTTTTTTAAATGCAAACGTTACAATAAAAAGCAACATTCAACTTCATTGAATGGATTTTTGGACGGCATCACCCGCTATGCTATTCATCAAACGTTTTCACAGAAAACAAAATAAAATCTTCTAACATTGTACCAATACACAATCGCTTAGAGAACACTATTCATTTCCGTTTGCTATTTAGTGAAAGATGATCAAAGGTCAGAAAGCTCTCATGCTAAACTTAATCAGTTGTCGAAATTTTAAGTTGTTCAAAGCATAGCATTGCACGAATATATTCATTAGAGTTCACATTTCATTCCGAATAGGCTTCAAAAGAACATTTGAACATCAAAACGTATGTTAGTTGTGCGCAGTACCGGGAACTTATATCATTAATTCATTGTTAAATGTTATTCCTTCAGTTCTTTTGAATAATGTCTCGAACCTTCCTGCAATCTGGTGCCCAAAAATGAAAAGCATCGAAGCAAAAGGCAGAGAAAAATACAGCGGTGCTCGCTAAAACACCTCGTGCCTCCGCGTTTTTTCAGTTTAGAATTAAAAGCAGGAAATGATCTCGTTGCGCCTTCTTCGACCGATGAACCAACTGAATTGCCTGAACTAGGCATAGAATAGAGAAAAAGAATAAGTACGGTTGACACATCGTAAACAACCTAATTGATCATGTAGAACATCAAGATCTGTATTCAAGGATAGTGTGGAGTATGGTATTCTAGATATACTGTTACATATCTATTACAATGTTATAATGTCCCGTGGAGCTTTTCCAACTAATAAGTACGGTGAAGACATCGTAAATAGCCTTGTTGATCATGTTAAACATCAAAATCTGAACTCAAGAACGGTTTGGAGTACCTAAGGTATTCTAGAAATACTGTAACATGTCTATTACATTGTTATAATGTTTCGTGGAGATTTTACAACTAATAAGTACGGTGGAGACATCGTAAGTCTCCTTATTGATCATTTTGTACATCAACATCTGTACTCAAGGATTTTTTGGAAGGTATAAACAACTTAGAAAAAACATTTAGTTGCATATTTTATCCTTTTAATAGTTTTTATCACTTTTTCAAGCATGTAGACCATAAATTATGTTGAAAAAACGGTGTAGAAAAAATCCGTACTGGATCGGTTAGATATTTTAAAAAATTAGCTGGTGATAAGTTTGTCCGTTCTCAGTTGCCATCGCACGCTTCTTCAAGATAAGGACTGTATCGTTAGTAATGAGTACACCTAAAAATTGCTGTATTTAAATATGTTTTATTTATTTTAGAACTCAAATCATTTACATTGTTTATTGACCATCAAAAAAGCCCATTACATCAGTATTCATTTAATTTTCGTAGATCTAGGCAGCTCTTGGACCTTCTTCTTAATGTTCCCCATGAGGTTTTGAACAACCGTTCCGTCGATGGTTTTGCTTAAGTTTACCCAGTTTTTTTTTTTTTAATTTGATGATGTCATCTGCTCCTCTAGCCTTCTTCCGCAGCTTTCCTTTCATCAAAGCCCAAAATTTCTCAATGGGCCTTATTTGCGGACAATTTGGAGGATTCATCGCCTTTTCCACAAATTGTTCTCTCCATACCAGTCCAAGGTGGCACGCGCATAGTGGCAGGATGCCAAATCAGGCCAAAACAGTGTTGAACCTTTGTGTTTTCGAATTAGTGGCAGAATTCGTTTCTGCAGGCATTCCTTCCGGTACATTTCGGCGTTCATATTTTCAGTAGCGAAAAAAGGTGTCGATTTCATACCGCACTGCCAAATTGCTTGCCAAACTAACACCTTTTTTTTTCTAAATTTTTCGCAAAAAATCGATTTCTCCAAATTTGGGACATCCGTTCCACGCTTCACGGTGTAAAACTGTGCTCCTGGAAGTGCCCTGTAGTCCAATTTGACGTACGTCTCGTCATCCATGATAATGCACATGTCATTTTTACTCAAAACGTCGTCGTACAACTTCCGAGCCCGAGTTTTCACGAAATCCGCCTGAATTTGGCTGCGTTTCGGACATTTTTGTTTCCGGTACGTCTTCAGGGAATTTCGCTCCTTTGCGCGTTGGACCATTCCAATCGTCGTTCCACACTTTTTTGCGCAATCTCTGATGGATACCTCCTTTTTTCCTTCAAAAACTTTGCAAATTTGTTTGTCCAAATTTGGGTTTGACGCACCTGCTTTTCTGTCCTTCAATGTGTTATGCATAACAAACCGGTTGATCGCATTTTGGACCGCACAGACACTAACACCTTCTTCTTTTGCTAATTTTCTTAGCGACAATCCCTTTTCAGTGCAGTACTTGGTCACAATCGCTTCCGTAAGACCTCGCATTGTTCCGCTTGAAGTAAAACTTTAACTTTTAATGAAGGTTTTCGTTTGTTTACAAGGCTTAACACTAAACAGCTGTCAAAATAAGTCATAGTCTTTTTCATACAGAACCTCAAAGGTGTACTCACCTAGGAAAGTTTCTTACAGGCAAGCTTTTTATTTACAGAATCCTGTTGCTTTTCATCACTTCTGAAAGTATGTTTGAGAGTTCATTTGTTGAGAACATATAAACCATTTATTCTGTCCGATAGGAGGTTAGCCTCAATTGAATACAAGATTATAAAGAGCGTTTGTAAATATAAAATTGTCAAAAATGTTTCGAATGACAGTTAGTCCGTGGATGTTTCGGTGTTTTGAGAAAACCATTCGGATACTCTGAATATGCTTTATGATTTCTATTTATTTTACTAAAAAGTAAAACCACGTACACGGGAAAAACCCGTGCTCAGATTCGTGAACTGCAGTCATGAATTCGAGAACAAGCAAAAAAACACCGTGAACTGAATCACGTAATCATGAACTAAATAACGTTAAAAGGGAAGAATCCTGAAAACATTTTCGGGAACGCTTTTTTTTCTGAGTATATATCAATAGCCCAATAGTCCTGGAAAAGCTGAATAACAGAGTGGATTACTCCAACAGAGAAGATAATTCCAATTTATAGATAAATGATTATTCTCCGAAAAAGCAACAGACTAATGTACAGGAAATGTCCCCAAAAATCTTCTAGACAACACTCCTGTTACATTTTTAAGACAACAACTTGAATGATCGATGGCCTGGTCTGATGACCCCTGAAATAAATAGACAATCCAATCACAACACCGCCTAACAAAAATATGCTCCTAATAAGTGCATGCCATTCCTTTATGGAAACAGTAGTAATATAGTAAATAGTAGGATTCGCAAGTTGCCTTCTAAAGGGTGTGCGGAATCAAATTGCGACACACACTAATATTCGGCAAAATTTGCCCGTTCAACCAATCATCTTCAAACTTTCAGGAAATAAAATAAAACATGTTATGAATATTTTCCCATGTTTGTTTTATTCAATTTCAATTCCATATCCAAATGCACAAACCTCCTTCTTTACACTACTCATAAGGTCCTGTACAACATTTGGACCTTTTTTTTTTTGCGTGGCAATCCATTTTTTCTTCATATCTTCCTCCGATTTCACTTCCTTAGGATGCTTCCGAAGTGCCTGCTTCATGATGGCCCAGTACATTTCAATTGGCCGCAGTTCCGGTGCGTTCGGGGGGTTGAGATGCTTCGGCACAAAATTGACCTCCTTAGCCTTGTACCACTCCAAAACATCTTTCGAGTAATGACACGAGGCTAAATCCGGTCAGAAAGTCGCAGGATTATCGTGTAACCTCAGAAGAAGAAGTAGACGCTTTTGGAGGCATTCTTTTAGGTACACCTGCCACATTGACCGTTCCAGTTGTCACGAAAGGGGTGCTCCGCTTTCCACACGAGCAAATTGCTTGCCAAATCATATATTTTTTCGCAAACTTTGACATCTTCTGCTTTCTAACGTCCTCAGGGACATCGAATTTATGATGAGCAGTGAAAGACTGGAGTTCATGGGATAGACACGAGTGGCACGATTTTCAGGAAGTCCGTCCAACTTTTTGGCTTCGTCGACGACGTTTATATCGTAGCACGTAACTTTGAGGCGATGCCGAAAACGTACATCAGAATTAAGGTTGAAGCTGGTAGGATTTGGCTTGTCATTATTGCGTTGAAAACAAAATACATGAAGGAAAGAGGCTCACGAAAAGACAATGCGTAGTAAGCCTCCCACCACGAGTTCAGATCGACGGTGATGAAATCGAGGTAGTAGACGCATTTGTGTATCTGGGCTCATTGGTGACCGACGATAACGACACCAGCAGAGAAATACTGCCTATTTTGAACTCTGACGGACGTTTAGATTGAACAATGTTCGTCAAACTACAAAGTTGACCATCTACAAGACATTAATTAGGCTGGTAGACCGGACGGCCACGTAACATGGTTGTTGCTGGGGGGGCCCGTGGGGTCTTTGGGGGGGGGGGTTTGGGGGGGTGGGGGAACGGGGGGGGGGGGGGGGAACCACAATTTTTTTTTGTGGGGACCCCCCCCTGTTTCCCCCCGCTGGGGGGGGTTCCCTGGGGGGGGGGGGGGATGGGGGGGGGAGGGGGGGGGGAGGTCAGGGAAAAATAATTTTGAAAAAAAAAAAAAAGAAGGAGAAGAAGAGGGGGGGGGCAACGGGGGGGGGGGAATAGATTAAAGGTTGTGCGGAATCAAATTGCACCACTTTTAAATGGCTGTAAATTTTTACCCGTTGGGTATTTTCTATTGAAGTTTAGGGTGGAATTAGTTCAATGTGTATTTGTTTACGTCCAGTAAGTTTCACTAGCAGATGTGAAATCGTTGCGAAGGTGGAGTCGGAAGAACAGCAGCGGCGCAAAGAAATTTTGCGCACGTACCTCGAAAACCCGGATCTTTCTCATCGTGCCATCAGCAGGAAGCTGGGAATGGTACATTCTACGGTGTCTCGTATTATAATTCGGTACCACAAACGTTTGACCGTCGATCGGAAAGAAAAAAGTGGCAAAAAGAGATCTCCGTATAGTGTTAAGGATCACAAGCGGGTAGTTCAAGCTTTCAAGAGGAATCCCAACAGTTCAGTTCGAGATGTGGCGATGAAATTGAATCTAACCAAAACTTTCGTGCAAGATGCGAAAAAACGTGAAGGACTACACACGTACAAAGTCCAAAAGGCGCCTAATCGCGATGAACGGCAGAATACGGTAGGTAAAACACGTGCACGGAAGCTCTACACCCAGATGTTGAAGAAACCACATTGTCTCGTTATGGATGATGAGACGTATGTAAAAGCAGACTTCCGGCAGCTTCCGGGGCTCCAGTCTTTCACTGCTCATCATAAATTCGATGTCCCTGAGGACGTTAGAAAGCAGAAGATGTCAAAGTTTGCGAAAAAATATATGATTTGGCAAGCAATTTGCTCGTGTGGAAAGCGGAGCACCCCTTTCGTGACAACTGGAACGGTCAATGTGGCAGGTGTACCTAAAAGAATGCCTCCAAAAGCGTCTACTTCTTCTTCTGAGGTTACACGATAATCCTGCGACTTTCTGACCGGATTTAGCCTCGTGTCATTACTCGAAAGATGTTTTGGAGTGGTACAAGGCTAAGGAGGTCAATTTTGTGCCGAAGCATCTCAACCCCCCGAACGCACCGGAACTGCGGCCAATTGAAATGTACTGGGCCATCATGAAGCAGGCACTTCGGAAGCATCCTAAGGAAGTGAAATCGGAGGAAGATATGAAGAAAAAATGGATTGCCACGCAAAAAAAAAAAGTTGGTCCAAATGTTGTACAGGACCTTATGAGTAGTGTAAAGAAGGAGGTTTGTGCATTTGGATATGGAATTGAAATTGAATAAAACAAACATGGGAAAATATTCATAACATGTTTTATTTTATTTCCTGAAAGTTTGAAGATGATTGGTTGAACGGGCAAATTTTGCCGAATATTAGTGTGTGTCGCAATTTGATTCCGCACACCCTTTAGAAGGCAACTTGCGAATCCTTCGCAGATCGCCATGGATCGAATAGAGTGGAGACAACTTCTGTGTACTGCAGAGACCATACCGGCCTTGGTCTGATTGGTAAGGTAAGAATTTGAAGTTCTGAAATGCCACCCTAAAGCAAAAAAAAAAATAAAAATCCAAAACACAAAAAAAACACAACACGCCCCGCCCCCCCCCCCCCACACAAAAAAAAAAAAAAAAAAAAAAAAAAAAAAAATAAATAAATTAAAATAGAAAAAAAAAACCCCCCCACGCGGGGGGACAAAAAACACAACACACACACTTAGAATATAATAATAAAAAATACACAAAACAAACTGTTTATTAGTAGAATGAAAAAGACTCTGAGATACGCTAGACAAACGTTACGGGTTGTCGAAGAAACTTAAGAAAAATCATTAAAACGAGGAGTCTCTTTGGTCCTGAGACCATGAAAACCATAAAAAACGAATGTTATCCATGTTTTCATAAGAAATATTGCCATATAGACTTATTTTATATTTTTTTCTCAAAAGAATATTCAACAATCTTTCATTTGCATATTTGATTAAAATCGGCCCAGTAGTTCAAAAGTTATGAATTGTTGAACAAATGCATTTTTTTTTTAAGTCATTATTTTGCACCACCCTAATACAGAAATGATTGAAAAAATACGGATCGAATATTTTTCGATAATCTAATCTAAGGTCTGTATCTACATTAATCCGGACACCTTCAAATCATTGTAACTTTTGAAATATTGCACGTAGGAATGAAAAATTTCACTGTGGTATAGCTGAGAGTCTATGATGAAAAAGACTATGATTGATGTTTACATTTCATGTTTAGTATTCAAGATGGCGACGAAAGAAAAACAAGTGCGTGAGCGAATTTTGTACGGGCGTACGACAAATCCTGACTTGTCAATACGGGACCTTATTTGCCTAAATCCACTGTTCACGATGTGCTCAAATCATTTTCGGAACGTTTGACGGTGGAGAGGAAACAGAGAAGTGACAAAAACATTGGACGCGCTGATCTTGTCATGGACCGAAAGGTGAAAAGGATATTAACGAAAAACACAAATCTCTCCATTCGAACGGTGGCTCGTAAAATAGGGATGTCGCCTGGTTTTGTCCAAAAATCAAAACAACGTTTGGGACTTAAGTCGTATAAAGTGAAAACAGTTCCAAAGCGCAACGACAAATAGAACTTGGCAGCAAAATCACGGGCTCGGCGTTTGTACTGCGAATCTTTCGTCACTACAGGCACAATCAACAAGGAGATCTATCAGAAAGAGTGGCTGCAGAAGCGATTGCTACCCTTAATCAAAAGACACAAAGAAAAACCTTTGTTCTGGCCCGATTTGGCATCATGCCACTATGCTAAAACTGCGATGGAGTGGTACCAAGCAAATCAAGTGAACATAGTACAAAAAACCTCAAACCCGCCAAATTGCCCAGAGCTACGACGAATCGAGAGATATTGGGCTCTGATGAAGCGGAAGCTTTCTGGAAAGAAGCAAGGAATCAAAGACATCAAACACTTCCAGCAAATTTGGACAAAGACGGCTTCTACGATTTCTGAAGAGTCTGTACAAACCCTAATGGACGGAGTTAAGCGCAAAGTTCGAAAATTTTATGCAAATACCGAATAACTATGTTTTGTCTTCACGAATTGTTAAAACACATCCCATGAATCTGAAATAAACAACTACGACGGAAGTATAATGCGAAATTTATGTTTTATTCATGTTTTGAGGTGTCCGGATTATTGCGGATACAGACCTTAGTATCCCACTAAGCAGCCAATTCTCGAAAGCATCCTGGAAAATGACGACTTCTTGAATGCATCATTTTTCACCGGCCAGTGGCCAACTACGTAGCAAGTGCCGCGTAGAGGACTCCAAGAAAGATAGCAATTCCAGAATAGGTGTCTGAAGTCGCTCTAATACTTCGTATCAAGGGAAGGACGAAAGCGTGGTCCTCCCGTACCAAACGCTTCCATATGGAGTTAAATAATTTGATAATTTTTATTTTATCGTTGGGAACATGGATGCTAGAAAGATTAGTTTATGCTTCTTCTGCCTGTGGGTGGACTATTGGCATTTGAACCAAAAATCTGGCAATAATATGCCAAGGTTATAGCGCTTTATCTTGCTTACTGAAATTGAGATTCAAATTTAAAACTTACAGAATAATACATTTAGTTGTATGTTATATAATAGTCTGATAATCCAATATACTTCAAGAACAATCCACGCTAATCCATCCAAAACTACGATTGAGGGACCTGGTAAAAATAAGAGTCCATAGATGCATTTTGTGCCTTCTGGAAACTTTGCTTCTATTGATGTCCAAGCGATCGCAAATCTCTTTTCTATGGGATTGCTGTATTTAAAAAAAAAATCTGGCTACCCTGATCCCAACAGACGTGTGCACCGGCGTGTGAAGGGCTGCATTTACGCACGCACCCGCTTGTTAGCGCTTTCCGATGTGACACTTTCGCCCGGCGTGACGTCAGCTCTCTTGCGTTATTTTTCGTTTAGAATTCGGACACACAGCGCGAGTCCGCTTGCGTTTTCTATGCTGTCTGTTGGCCGATGTGTCGCGCTTTAGCTTTAATGAAAAGAGTGCTAAATTAATGCTGTCATCTGCCGCAATGCCACCGCTACCGTCCGAGATACGTGTGAACGAACGGCCAAGAGCCATGCAACCGCCGGTCGCACTAGGTCAGATCTGATATTTGTGAATCGTTTTGCGTCAAAACAAAAGGTCTACTGAAGCGGCACACAAGGACCTGGCTGGGATTTAATTAACTTCGGTGGTGAAGGCGGCGGCTGCAGCGGCGAAGGTATAACTACTCGCTGATTAATCGAGGGCGGCAGTGCGCTCGATTCAAACTGGCGTTAAATTCAATTTGCCTTGCCGTAGTCTAGATGATGCACGTACATACATAGTAGGCGAGCGTACGGGGAGAACGCAAACCTTTTTTTTCTTTCACACACACGAATTGACAGTTGAAAATGTTCGTGACTGACGTTTTAATTTTTCCGATGTTTTTAGCGATCGTACGCTTAGTTTACCTCTCGGAAGAATGATTGATGATGGGCTGACCACGTCGAAATCAACACAACACCAACGAAGGATGCTGTGACAAACGAACGGATGAATTTTATGTCGCTATCGCATTCCAACCAACAGCCGCCCGTTGCCATAGTTATTTATTACCTCGTCCTGTTAACGACGATATGAAAACGCAAATCTATGGAGACGCATGGCATTCTTCATATGGCCGTTCGCAAATAAAGTCAGATTTACAGCGCACATTATGGGCTTGCAAGCTTGATAGCGACCGTAAATCACGCCTTGCTGAACGTATTGATTCACTGGCTATCGTCGTCGGGCACGCACGGATGCACAAAAGTCCCAAACTTCACATTCCTGGCACGCCGACGCTAAAAACCAAAATGCATACATGTTGAGGGGTGATGCTGTAAAAAAAAACCAAGTGTCCCACCCAACATTGTGACTGTATTAACGGCTGTGTACTGATCAAAAAGCAATCATAAACCCAGATTGAGTGAAGTGCTTTTTTGCCGCCCTACCTCCAAAGTGAAAGAGGTCCATAAAACCGTTAATTCGACAACCATGATGGCGTTGTAAATGTTATTCGCTGGCTACTGCCGAGGGGCTACTATCTTGTCAAACACAGCATTCTTGTCTTGTTTGTGCAGAGATGGATAGATCTCGTGCGACCGCCGGTTATAATGCTACATAATGCTTTGGCGATCTAATAAAATCAAAACGACAACTGCTGGTTGACTGGGTTGGCCCTGCTTGGATCGCTTCACAGTTTCTATGGTCACGAGATTTTATAACCAACAGCCGAGTATCGCAGTAGCCAAGCGCGTCGTTCGGTGGTGAAACAATATACATCAAAACATGTCGCATGTCTTCGGGAAACTTGGGAGGGGGGTGCTAAATGTTTTATTGGACAAACGGTTTGCGCTAGTGGGATGAGGCAGAAAGATATGTAGAGCGCTAGTGGGTGATGCTGTTGCTGCTCCAGCCAGTTCGGGGGTAGGAGCGTTGAATGAGAACATTATGAGCAAAGTTTGCTTTGATTTACGAGCGAAAGTTGAATTTTCGGATTTGGCCAGAGTGGAGTACACAAATCAATAGCAGCGTACAGTCGTTCTACATATGCGCTCGTTCGGATGGAGATTAATTTTAGATTTTTTTTTTCCTGCTGGGGATGTTTTATTACGATTTCGTGAAACTCATACCTTTGAAGGTTAATGGTTTCAGGTGTGTGAAAAAAGTATTGACAGGATCGCTTTCATTGACTAAGCTTCTGGAACACGATGAAAGTAACTTTCGAATCCAGTCAAGCAACAACCTTATCCATGGCATTAATTTAATCTACCAAGAAATGAGCGCTCTTAGCAATGCTTAAGGGCTTCCCAAGCCACAACCATTAGATCCCTTCCGACGAAATTTACAACATTTTGATTGAGTTCATCAAAATCAGAACCAGCTATAATCATGCCGATCCAACCTCTGGCTAGGGGTGGATTGAGATGGGGGACCAGTTTCAAAACTTCATCGTTCATTCCACTCCGTCGTCGCCGGCTGCCGGTCGTCTAATCCCCCCACAAAGCCAGTGGTTTTACATTCGGTTCGGTCAGAAGCACCTTAATAACAGTTTTGCGCTCGGAGCCGGTTGCCTCGCCCGGTGGTGCTGCTGCGGTTCAGTGGTTTTCCCAGCGGTACACGGCAATATGATTGTGCGACATTGTTTTGACATGATTCGGAACGGAGGATTTTCCATGCGATAAAACATTGTGTGTTTAGAGAGACAGAGAGAGAGTTTTATCCTTCCCCTGGTGCATGAAGTAATAGCTCACGTAACCGCGTGAAGCGTTCGGATTAGGAATGGGCTTTTGTATATAATCAATGAATAATTTACTATTCCATGCAAGCGAAATGGAGACAGCGAGTTCCAATTCGATGCATTAGAGGGGTGGGTAATAAGCCGATAAACCTACCCCACAATGTACTTTCGAATGTGTATAGCAGGTTTACAACGTACGGCAACAATCAATGAACAATGCATACATTCAGCAGGAGGTGCAGCAGTTGGCATGTCGGTAATAAATAAGCGACACCTGGTGTCCTGATAAATCTAGTTATCATTCGATGCTGAACACCTTTAGTAGAGGGAATGGAAACTCAGTAGGCTGGAGGCACCAGCTGGTTGATGAACGGAAGAATACAATCTGACTGTTTATGCTTCCTTCTGTTTGGTGATGACAGGGCAGCCAAAGAGAGAAACGGAAGGATGGCAGGGTCATTGAGAATGCATAATGCAGCTCCTTGGTAAATTCTTATTCAAATGTCGAATATTGGCATTTTTGTTTGTTTTTTATTTTTTTATTTTTTTAGATCATTTCTTCGTGGATTTAAAATTTTGGTTTTTTTTTTGTTATTAAAATTTTTTAAATTATGTTTGTTTTTTTTTTTTTTTTTTAAAAAAGAATTTTTTTTTTTTTTGTAATATTTTTTTTTTTTTTCAGTTCGTTTATTTGTACAGGCTCAATCGAATCAACTTTACAGAGCCAAATTTTCATATTTATATACATCATTTATCTTAAAACTAAAGTTAGGAGGATAGAGCCGATTACTCGCGGCCGTCTCGAGGTTAATAGGAATTACAAATGAACGGATGGGAAAGAGGGCTGGAATTTGAGGTATGGTTTATATAACACATTTATTTTAAATTCTAAATTATCTAAAAAACTTATAACTATACAATTTATGGTTTACTTTTGACTTGAACATTTTTTGAAAAAGAAAAAAAAACGCACATACACAGATTAAAAAAAAAACTTATAGTAAACATACAGGTTAAACTAACTACAATCTAAGGCTAATGTTAGTCAAAAACACATAAATGAGTTTCATTAACTCCAAATCACGTACAGCCAAAATATCTCGAATTGGCACATTGGGTTGTCTACCTTGAGCCCGAAGGGAATCATAAAGCTCCGATCTGACTCCACGACGTTCAGCACAAGACCAAATAACGTGATCTGCGTCATGATAGCCTTGTCCACACTCGCAAAGATTGCTGTCGCTCAGCCCAACCCGGTATAAATGAGCGTTCAAAGAATAATGATTGGACATGAGGCGAGACATCACACGAATGAAGTCTCGACCCACATCCATCCCCTTAAACCAGGATTTCTTCGACACCTTTGGGATGATAGAATGTTGCCTTCGCCCCAAATCTCCTTTACTCCATTTATACTGCCAGCTGACGAGTGACTGTTGACGAAAAATAGGAAAAAAATCGTTGAAGGCGATTTGTCGATCACAAATATCGCCTTCCATAGCGCCCACCTTTGCAAGCGAGTCCGCTTTCTCATTGCCCGGAATTGAACAATGAGATGGGACCCATACAAAGGTGATGATAAAATAACGCGAAGATAAAGCACTTAGAAGCTCCTGTATTTTCATGAGAAAATACGAGGAGTGCTTTACCGGCCTCAAGGAGCGAATAGCCTCTATAGAACTGAGACTATCCGTGAAAATGAAATACTGATCCGGTGTAAGTGAGGCAACCATTTCTAGCGTAAAGTGTATTGCCGCTAATTCAGCGACATATACGGAACAAGGAGCTTGAAGTTTACGTTTGGCGCTATAAATTTCATTAAATATACCAAAGCCTGCTGACTCCTCTATCAAAGATCCGTCAGTGAAGAACGATTTAGTGGAATTAAGTTGGCCAAACTTTGCAGCAAATATTACCGGAGCAATCATAGGACGATGATGCTCTGGGATTCCATGTAGCTCTTGCTTCATGGATAAATCAAAATGAACCGAATTGTCGAAATCGGAGAAGCAAACACGATTGGAAATGTTCGGCGAAGGGCTGACATCCTGTGTTATGAACAAATGGTACAAGGTCATGAAGCGGGTTTGAGTATTCAACTCAAGGAGCTTCTCAAAATTTTCGATCACCTGGGGGTTCATAACTTCACACCTGGTGAGGAGCCGGAGAGATAATTCTGAAAACCAATCCGAGAGAGGCAACATGCCAGCCAGCACTTCAAGACTCATGGTGTGAGTCGAGTGCATGCAACCTAACGCGATACGAAGACACCGATATTGAATACGTTCCAGTTTAATGAAGTGCGACCGAGCCGCTGACTGAAAACAAAAACTACCGTATTCCATAACCGACAAAATCGTTGTCCGGTACAACGTTAGAAGATCTTGTGGATGAGCTCCCCACCAGGTCCCGGTAATTGTGCAGAGAAAATTGACCCTCTGCTGGCACTTTCGCTTCAGATACTCAATGTGGGATCTCCAGGTGCACTTTGAATCGAACCAGACCCTAAGATATTTAAATGCCGTAGAATGAGTTATCGGCTTACCCCAAATTTGAAACTTCGGTTGTGCAGGGTTATGCTTCCTAGAAAAAACTACCAACTCAGTTTTCTCCGTAGAGAATTCGATACCTAGCTCGAGAGCCCAAGTAGACAAATTGTCTAAGGTATCCTGTAAGGGTCCTTGCAGATCGACCCCATTGGGTCCCGTGACAGACACTACACCGTCATCTGCAAGTTGTCTCAACGTACAGTTGTCACCTAGACAACCGTCAATGTCTTTGACATAAAAATTATACAAAAGGGGGCTTAAACATGATCCCTGGGGGAGACCCATGTAGCTAAATCGGAAGCTGTAGAGGTTCCATGAGAGAAGCTCATATGTTTCTCTGACAGCAAATTGTACAAAAAATTATTCATTAATGGTGAAAAGCCACAAGCGTGGAGTTTATCTGAAAGAACTTCAACAGATACTGAATCAAAAGCCCCCTTGATATCCAAGAAAACAGAAGCCATTTGCTCTTTTTTAGCAAAGGCTAGCTGAATATCTGTGGAAAGCAACGCGAGACAGTCGTTCGTTCCCTTACCCCTACGGAAACCATATTGAGTATCTGAAAGCAGGTTATTCGTCTCAACCCATTTGTCCAGACGGAAGAGGATCATTTTCTCCAACAACTTTCGAATACAAGATAACATCGCGATGGATCGATAGGAGTTGTGGTCGGACGCGGGCTTACCAGGTTTTTGAATTGCAATAACTCTCACCCGTCTCCAATCATCCGGTACAATGTTTAGTTCCAGAAACTGATTAAACAAGTTCAACATGCGCCTCTTAGCGACGTCTGGAAGGTTTTTAAGCAAGTTGAACTTGATCCTATCAGCCCCTGGAGCCGTATTGCCACACGAAAGGAGTGCGAGAGATAGTTCTACCATTGAAAAGGGTTGGCTGATCTCATCTATCGGATTTTCGGTTTCGCGAGGAATGATTCGTGCCGGCACAGAATCAGGGCAAACTTTTCGCGCAAACTTGAGGATCCATTGGTCCGAGTACTCTTCGCTCTCGTTGTTCGTAGTTCGGTTACGCAATCTTCGCGCCGTGTTCCAAAGAGTACTCATCGACGTCTCGCGCGATAGCCCGTCCACGAATCTTCGCCAGTAACCGCGTTTCTTGGCCTTGATGAGACTCTTAAGTTGGCGTTCGAGAGCCGTGTATACTTCGAAGTGCTCAGGTGTTCCACGTCTACGGAAAACTTTAAACGCGTCGGACTTTTTACGGTAAACCTCGGTGCATTGCTGATCCCACCATGGAGAAGGAGGTTTCCTGTGAAATGACGTTCCTGGAACAGGTCGAGTTTGAGCTTGAATCGCGCTGTCTAAGATCAGATTGGAGAGGAAGTTATATTCTTCCAGCGGAGGAATCCCTTCTACCGTCGTTACGGCTTCATCTATTGCTGCCCTAAACCTTGTCCAATCGATGTGACGGGTAAGATCATACGCGACGTTGATAGATTCCGACGGATTGAACCCGGTGGCAATCGAAATTTTTATTGGCAAATGATCACTACCGTGGGGATCTTGAATCACATTCCATGTGCAATCCAGCGATAATGAATTCGAACAAAGTGTGAGGTCTAATCTGCTGCCAACTGAGGATGAACCAGCCAAACGTGTTACTTCTCCATTGTTAAGTACTGTCATATTGAAGTTGTCACAGAGGTCATATATCAGGGAAGACCGGTTGTCATCGTACAGTTCTCCCCAGCCTGTACCGTGAGAGTTAAAATCTCCCATGACCAACCGCGGAGCAGGAAGAACCGAACAAATATCTGAAAGTTGTTTCTGGTTAATTGAGGCTCTAGGAGGAATATAGACAGAAGCAATGCAAAGGCTTTTATTTTTAATAACAGCCTGACATGCGACAACTTCAATACCTGGAATTGGAGGAAAATTCACTCTATAGAAAGAGTAGCACTTTTTGATCCCCAAAAGTACTCCTCCTCCACGTGAATCCTCACGATCAAGACGAATAATATTGAAATCATGAAAAGGAAGATCGATTTCGGGAGAGAGCCATGTTTCACAGAGAGCGAATGCATCACAACCGGTATTGTGAGCTAAAAATTTGAATGATTCCAATTTAGGAATCAAACTTCGACAATTCCACTGTAGAACAGTGATCAAATCCCCGACCTCATTTGGAAAATTATCCATCGAAGGAAATGATTTCTGCAAGGAGGGGCCACTTTATTGTCAATTGCTTCAAAAAAGTTTTCACTGTGGGAAGCATTGCCAATACAATGCTTTTGAGAGGGTCAGCGATTTCGAGGTACTTGAAGATACCTTCGACAATGTCATCAAATGAGAACAGCCCAGTAGAGGAAGGGGCTTCTGTTCTTAAAATAGGGGCGTCAGGGGTTTTGGATGTCCCCGGGAGAGATGGAAAGTCCTGGGTGTAGTTAGTACTACGGAAACCAGGAGGAATTGTTTTTTCCTTATTTCCACCTTTTTTTGAAATGGGCAAGCTGGTCTTGGGCTCCGGCTCAGCAACTTTACGTGGGCGGACGCGTCTTCGCTTCCTTGAAGCACCTTCCGGAAAGCTGAATGATGTTCCCTCTTCAACCAAATCAAAGTCAGACTCGTCATCTGACAGAGGAGCAAAGGGATTTGTATTGGCATTGGGTGATGGTGAGGCTTTTTTCACCATTTCAGCGAAAGATTGCCTGGAACGCTGTCTTAGCGAGCGTTCTATTTTTTCCCCGCGTTGTTTGTACGCCGGGCACGACGAGAGAGCATGAGGAGGTGTTCCTTTACAGAAAACGCATTTAGGTGTGCTGTCTGCGCAGGCGCCATCCTCGTGCTTCTCCCCACAACTAGAGCAGCGTGCCTTATTGCCGCAATGGGAGGTCGTATGTCCCATCTGCTGGCATTTCTGGCAGATCATGACCCGAGGTACGAACAACCGCACAGGTAGCCGAAGTTTTCCCAACTCAACGTATTGAGGAAGGGCTGACCCAGAGAAGGTCACCCGAAACGAATCTGATGGTGTAAACTTTTTTTCACCCTTATTGGTCGATACTGTGCCTAGTTGGCGCACATCCAGTATCTTAACTGGAGACAGCAGAGGGTTCTTAAATCGACCAACCCCCCGCTTCAGCAGGATCTCAGGGTTCACACTCGTTTCGGTGACCACACCTTCGATTTCAATACCCCGAGCTGGGATATACACCCGATACTCGAGTGTAAAAAACTGCGAGACAGCAATCTCATTTGCCTGCTTAAGGTTGGACACAACGACCCGAAGTTTATTGGGTCTCACTTTTATTATCTCGGTCACGGCCGAGAATCGTTTTTCAGATCATTACTGATCTGATAAACGTTCAGAGGTTTCGTTTTGGGCTGAAAATAAACAACCCATGGACCAGCTGAATCATCTGGATAGGCCCGTGACCGGGCGACATTTTGAGAAACCTCATTATTTGGCGGCATGGATGAATCATCTTCCGACAAATCATCCATGTCGCACCCGTGGGAGCTTATGACGCTCAACCGCTAACGTAATTACCTACAATCAATCACAGATAAACAAACTAAACCTAAGCACACTCTCTCACACACTCTCACACACTCTCACTCACTCTCACTCACTCTCCACACTCACACACACAATACGATTAAAATTAATTCAGAAGAGCGAGAAACAAAAACTTATCTTATATTTATCACTGATCTACTGCAGACGGGCGACGAATGTGCTGCTGCTGCCGAGCGACGATGTGTGGCCGCGTGTACCGGCTAGACGTGGAGCTGAACGATGATGATAATGATGACGATGATGATGATGATGACGCTGGTCGGTGGTAGTTGGTGGATGAACGATTGCACGCTACACACGATGGACTGCTGGTGTGCGTGCCGTATAGATGCGGAGCAGTATGGCATTTAGATCGTGGCAATAATGATAATTGCAATTATTGACGTTGTTGCACTGCTTAACACACAACTTTTTCTTCTTCAGAAACTGAATTTCACTCGCGATCGAGAGCAAATAGATTAGAACTGAAGACTTGAAACGCCTAGTAATAGCTTACAAAGCAACGGAGAGCGGACCGAACGAACTGCACCGTTCGCTTGTTCACTGGGCAAAGTTTGTCGTTTTGATTTGGAACTATTTTTATTTTATACGACTTACGTCCCAAACGTTGTTTTGTTTTTTGGACAAAAACCGGCGACCATCCTTTTTTTACGAGCCACCGTTCGAATGGAGAGAGTTTGGTTTTTCGTTCATATCCTTTTCACCTTTCGGTGCGGGAGAGGGGTAGCGCGTGTTTGTTTTTTTTCTCTTTTTCGTCTCCCTCTCCCGCGCGAAAATTTAATGAAGTGTTTTGGGCATAGTGGGTAGAGGGGGATCAAGCCTATTGCATTGTTTCGTAATGTCATGTACTAAATTGGGTATGGCTCGGGCTCTTGTTTCTTTTTCTTCTGGAATCCTAATTAAAAATTAAAAACAAAAATAATAATTTTTTTTTTTTTTTTTTATCAATTCTACTATAGTATAATTTAATTTTATTTTTTATATGTATTATTTCATTTTTATATTAGAGTTAAAATATTTTGATTTATTGGTATGTGTGTGTATATATTTTTTTATAATATATTTATTATTTTTTTTTTAATTTTTAATTATTATATAATATTAGAATCGTTTGTATTACCGTTCCTGTTTGCTGTGCGGAATTCGTCAAGTCTGGAAAAATGTCTGGATCCGTTACCTCAGCAGTAATTTCTGTTGAGTAGATGCAACGCTTCTAGTGGATGAAACACTTCAAGACTTGATCAAAGCAACCATCGAAGAATCAAGCTTATTGAAACAATCAAATATTTGTTCACTTCTCATTCAACTACCATTCAATTAAGACGTTATCTTCAATATTAGTGTGCAATCCCAGTCCGATTTTATTCCATTTCTCCGATAATTTCGTCGTCATATCCTTATTTCTTATTTTTAAGTTCATGCATAAATCTTACACAACTTTGCTGAGAAGATTTTTTTTTTGAGTGAAATTTGCATGGCAAATTTTCAAAAACAGCTGCAATATACAAATTTGATTACCTATAGTTTGGTGAAGATACGTTGATGATGTATTAAGAATTGTAAAGAAGGATCGGCTACCTCTTACTCTAGAAACAATAAATGACACACACAGAAACATCGAGTTTACTTACGAAGTTGTAAATGACATTGAATTACCGTTTCTGGACTTGCTTAAGGTGAAATAACAATCTAGACTCACATATAAAATTTATACAAAACTGACGAACTCACAATTCCAAACACTTCAAATCACTCACACCAACACAAAATAGCCTTCTTTATTCACTAAGTCCAAACGGCATAACTAAAGAACTTGAATATTGTAAAGACATATGCCATGACTTCCGTTGATAAATCTCTACGAAAATATAGCCAGCTTCGCAAATCTAAAAGAGAATAAGGATATCTTGATTTTTTGAGCCGCCGTCTTGCAATTCTTGATGCTGTTGAGCATCACTTTCTAGTCTGAAAATTAATTTCCAGGAATTAATCCAGTTATTAAATCTTTTGGCCACAATATCCTCTTGTTCACGCCACTGTTCATGCCAATAAAATTTGGTTAACGATGAGACTAACGCGTTCGCGTCGCGTTGATTCAAAGTTAACAACCCTGCACTAGAAATTGAAATCTCAGACTGTTTTCACGCCTAAATCAATTAAAAAAATATTATAATTCGCGATTTTTATCATTAAAAAAACCCCTTTGCGTCACAATACCGTGCACTACTCTTTCGAACAATTTCTCATCGTAAAACTGGCGGAATGTGTCCGAAATTAATTCCGATGAAAAATCGCTCCCCGTTTTGCTCCCCTCCTGTGCATTCCCAGCCGTGACGCGTAGAGATTAAGAGCTCCGACAAATCCCGCCGGACAGTCTTTCATCCTATTTTATTTCATCTCACAATGTCTCCGTTATCTTCCTCCGAAGTGGCACCACTAGAGTTCACCGTCGGCTAAGAAGAGCGAAAGACGGAAGCGAAAGATTAATACCGACTCGCCTGCTACGTTCCGAACAACGGACGGCTTACTGCTTGGAACGAAGCAACCATGATCCGGCTGGCATAATGATGAATGCTCGCGACAATGCCACTGAAGTGGAGTTACCTAAGCCATGAGGGGGCGGAAGACGGACTCGTGTCACTTCGCACACACAAAACCGCCGCCGGTCGATTGCTGCCGATGTTTTACTATATGCTCATTAAAGAACGAAGATGTTTCATGCCTCGATGATTAATAGCCGCGTTCAGTTCGGTGGCAGTTGACGGCGGCGGACTGCCATTGAAATTCTATCGCGATCGTTTTCAGCCGAGGGGAAAGGGAATCTGTTAAAAATTAGATTTTCCCCGTCCGACGACGCTGGTTCCGAGTCGTAAAAATTGTTATTTTTGCAAAACGTCAGTGGGACGTGGCTGCGAAGGTGCGGAGCTCGGCTTTCGGTTGTAAAAAACGGATTTAATTGATTGTGCGAAGGCTGTTTTGCCACCAGCCCCTATCGGAGGGGCTGTCCTTGAGTGACGATTTATTGCGGGAGTTCTGCCTGGTCCCGGCCCGGCATTACCGCATCGGAATCAATTTAAATTTTTATGCAAATTGCGAAATGTTGGAATTGATTTTCCGATGAGCGGTCAGAGGGGTGAGGGGGGAGGCGGGGGAGGGGGTCTTAAAGCTCGCTCAGTCGGAAGATTTATGTGGGTTCTGTGATTGGAACAGTTTTTGCCGCAATGTTTTTGTTTAATTAAAATTCGGAAGTGGAAAATATGAGTTAGAGGTCTGCATTTTCCGATGCGGGATATTTCTTAATTGAGTTAAGCAGAACATTTTTGTTTATAGAGGTTGTAATTGAAGCGACCGAAGAGCAAGTGTGGCCAGATTTGTTTGAAGTTTCTTGGCGTCAAAAGTTTGTGCAATCGATTGGAACTTGAGAGTTTGATAGGGTACCGATTTTTCACGGACGTTGCAGCTGCTGCCGCTTCTGGCCAGAAAGAAAGTTTTTCAAATGTTCCTGGAAAGTCCTGTCGCAAAAATGTTCGGGAAATGATGGCTAAAATACTTATTTTCAGTTCTTTTGTTAGAAGTGTTAAGAAATGCCATAATATTAACTCAACTTTACCGTGAATTATAGGAAAACATTTATAATGCAGATTCAGGCACTCTTCAGCATGTTAAAGATATTAAAGATTTGCCGGCTTAAGAAAGTATATAATCCTTGAAGATTTTCTAATTCCAAAGCTGTCAAGGAAGACTCTTGACAATTCTTCATCGAATAAATGCATGAATGGCAAAGAATACATTCCAAATTATTCTGAAGATAGGTTCTCTAATATTTACAGGCTCAACGAAGTCTGGAACAATTTCAACACTTCTGTTAGAGTTGTTGATGTACAAGGGGCTATTCATAAACCAGGGGGATAGGGGAAGGTCTGACCAAAGTGTTTGCTCCATACAAAATTTCAAAAAAAAAGAATGGGAGGGGGGGTTTCATATTTTCAAAAATAAGTCAAAGTGGTTCATGAACAGGCCCCAAACCCGTGTGTGTGTGTGTGTGTGTGTGTGTGTGTGTGTGTGTGTGTGTGTGTGTGTGTGTGTGTGTGTGTGTGTGTGTGTGTGCGTGTGTGTGCGTGTGTGTGGTGTGTGTGTGTGTGCGTGTGTGTGAGTGTGTGTGTGTGTGTCACCAAGCAACTCACACGCTAAGTCAGCACAATCGTTAAAAGTGGCTGCATTTGTTGTCATCAACGAGCCTTCGACTACATGCACTTACTTACCTTACCAATCAGACTAAGGCCGGTGTGGCCTCTGCTGTACACAGAAGTTGTTTCCATTATAATCGGTCCATGGCTGTACCTCGCCAGCCTCGCTGTCTGCGAAGGGTCCGCAGATCGCCTTCTACTTGATCAATCCACCTTGCTCGTTGCGCGCCCCTTCGGTTCGTTTTCGAGAACCATTTTCACAGGGCTGTCGTGCGACATTCTTATGACATGCCCAGCCCATCGTAGTCGACCGATTTTTGGCGACTACATGCTACATGCACATACGTTCGATTAACACTATGCTTTCAAAATTATTCTCAGGATCAAATCATGAAGTTCTTAATTCCATAGCGGCTCAAATTGTTGGAACTCGTTTCCTCTAAAAACCACTTAGCAACTTCAGGCTTCAAAATAATCAAAGAATTTCATCGCGTGGAAAAGTGAAGATGCGATGGTCTCGGCAGGCTCTGGTCTCTGCGGTCAACTCGTGAGATTTGATAGGGTACTGATTTTTCACGGACGTTGCAGCTGCTGCCGCTTCTGGCCAGAAAGAAGGTTTTTCAAATGTTCCTGGAAAGTGCTGAAGGTTCATATAGTTTTCTAGAAAACCCTAATTCAAAATAAGTAACATTGCAATAATTTTGTCATACTCTTCTAGCAACGATCCATCATGATTTCAAAATTCAAAATAGCGGACCAAAATTCAAGATGGCCCCGTTTACTTAAAGATTTATTCTCGGAAGTCATGCAATATTGGAATACTTAGCATGGAAAAGATGCCCAGCGATCTAGAAGAGAGTTCCGTCCCGATTTTTAAATCCAAGATGGCAGACTGAGTTCAAGATGGCCATATTACCTCAAAGATTTACCACCGGAAGTCGTGCAATATTGGTCTATCCAGTATATGGAAGATGTCTAGCGTTCGAGAATTAAGATCCATCACGATTTTTAAAATCAACATGGTGGACGAAAATTTGAGATAGCCGCATTTTCTAAAAGATTTTTTATCAGCATTCATGCAATTTTGTTATATTTGGTTTGGGGAAGATGTCTAGCGATGGAGAACTGACTTTCGTCGGGGTTTTGATGTGATCAAAGGATACGACACTCGAAAATTGAGACAATTTTTCAATTTTGCTTCTGTATTATCGAGATTTTTAGCCTCGGGCTGGTTCATCGTCCGTCGTAGTCACTGAACCATCCTTTTAGTTATTTTAGAGAATTGTCCGGGGTGAAATTCGAACTCCTGATTTTGGTGGAAGATGCTTGGATACTCACCCCTTCGGCCGGGTCGCCCCTTGTATTGAGATCTGTCACGATTATGAAATGCAAGATGGCTGCATTTTCCTAAAGAATTCCCATCAGAAATTATGAAATGTGGTTATATTTGGTATAAAAAATTGCCCATCGATACCAAATTGTGATCTTGATGAGTTTGAAACATGGTGATGATGGAATTAAACTAAGGATGGCTGCATTTTCATAAAGATTTGCTACCGGACGTCATGCTATATTGATATATGTATTTGGTATGAGGTACATGTCTACACACTACCAAAATGTCATGTATTTCTTAAAACTAGTTCTTATCTATAGAGAGAATTGATCATTGCAATTGAAGACTGCAATGATTTTTGTCTAAAATTATGAATTATTTTGTTGGACATTTCTTCTAGAGTCTCAACGTTTGAAATTCTATGTAATTCAATAGTACTGAACCAGGGTGGCAGCTTCAAAATCATTTTCAGAACTTTGTTCTGAATCCTTTGAAGTGCTTTTTTCCTAGTAGCACAACAACTAGACCATATTGGCACAGCATAAAGCATGGCCGGTCTAAAGATTTGTTTGAATATTAGAAGTTTGTTCTTCAAACAAAGTTTGGATTTTCTGTTTATAAGAGGATATAAACATTTTATATATTTATTACATTTGGCTTGAATGCCCTCAATGTGATCTTTAAAAGTTAATTTTTGATCAAGTATCAGTACAACCAAAATGTCATGTAAATTTCTGTCCCATGAGACCGACACATGCAAGCGTCCTTTAGCACATAAGAATGAGTTCAAAGAGATGAGATAATAAATTCAATCAAATACATATTTCGTCGATTTGCGTACTTGTTAGTTTCGGCAGACATAATTTTACACGAAATCTTTTTTTTTTATGCGTTGCCCGACTTTTTACAAACATGAATTACGTCTCGTGTAAAATTCATAATTTCTAAGTGTGTAGCAATCATGAACTGAAATCCTCCAAAGAACGAGGATTGGATTTTCATCTTAATTAAATTCATTCGCATTCCGCCAGTCTAACGATGACCGATTGTTTTTTTTTTCTTAATGCACGTTGATTTTTAATGAGCGCAATTTAGAGCATATTTTGGAGTAAAAACAGTTCCACAGCTTATGTAGCGGAAGTTTTTGACAATTGATTACATGGCACCACTGCAAAGTTGACGTTGGATAACATTAGAATATTGATTGTTTGGTTGAAAGAAAAAAAAACCAAAACCCAGCAGGCTTGGCTTCAATGAATGAAAAGGTAGGAAGAAAAACCGCACTAATAAATTTCAAGATTTTATTTTAATTTTCCCAGAAAATTAACTCTTAGAAAATGTTCCGGTTAATCTCCGATTTTACGTTTTTCCAACGTTAATGTTTCACATGCTTCAGTTAATGTTATTGTTTCTTATTTAATTTATAAACACTACGGCAAATTTCTACCTCCCTTTCTTTAGCATTTCAAGGTTGTTGCTTTCATAATTTGCTTATTGCTTGCTCTCAACTTCGTGTTCTAAATGCCCTTCCATAGTTATTAATTGGGAGCTTTCGATGCCAACTACCATTTTTGCATTAGTATGGTTGTGTGGCAAGTACAGGAGTTGAGAAAATTTCTTCAACGAAAAATTCCTAGAACAGACCGGGGATTGAACCCAGCCACCTCCAGCATGGTGTTGCTTTGTTGCCTTAAAGGTGCAGCTGAGCTAAAGGAGAATCCAGTACTACTACTTATATTAACAAGTTTTCTATCAGGTCCAAACAAGATGGGTGCGTTATGACGAAGGCTGTCATGAACAATTGATTGGAGTCATCTGTTTTCGCAATGTCATGACCTCACCTTTCGAAAGTTTAATACTTTATTTTTAAATACTAATAAAATAAGAAGTAAGAGTTTAAGGCATGATCGGTCAAAGCTCTACAACCCAGTTAGATTTAAGGAATTCTTGAAACATAGAAGTGGTGAGTTCGTGGACCTACTCAGTCTAAATTTCAGGAAATCTTCATACCACGAAGAACCAAAATCACGATACGTTTCAAGAGCTCCGGAAAATATGTCAAAAGCTCCTAAAATTTAGCTGACAAAACTTCCCAAAAAAAAACTTCACTAAAGCTCCCAGAATTTTAAAGAAGATCCCATAATTTTTGTGAAGTTCTCCCAGAACTTCTGTGAAGTTCTACCAGATTTTCTGTGAAATTCTCGCTGAACTTCTGTGAAATTCCTCCAAAACTTTTGTAAAGTTCTCCAGAATATTCTGTAACGATCTCCCAGAACTTCAGAACTTGTGAAGTTCTCCTAGAACTTCTGTGATGTTCTCCCAGAACTTCTGTGAAGTTCAACCAGAACTTTTTTGAAGTTCTACCAGATTTTCTGCGAAATTCTCGCTGAACTTCTGTGAAATTCCTCCAGAACTTTTGTAAAGTTCTCCAGAATATTCTGTTATGATCTTCCAGAACTTCAGAACTTGTGAAGTTCTCCTAGAACTTCTGTGATGTTCTCCCAGAACTTCTGTGAAGTTCAACCAGAACTTTTTTGAAGTTCTACCAGATTTTCTGTGAAATTCTCGCTGAACTTCTGTGAAATTCCTCCAGAACTTTTGTAAAGTTCTCCAGAATATTCTGTAACGATCTTCCAGAACTTCAGAACTTGTGAAGTTCTCCTAGAACTTCTGTGATGTTCTCCCAGAACTTCTGTGAAGTTCTAGCAGAACTCTCTTGAAGTTCTACCAGATTTTCTGTGATATTCTCGCTGAACTTCTGTGAAATTCCTCCAGAACTTTTGTTAAGTTCTCCAGAATATTCTGTAACGATCTCCCAGAACTTCAGAACTTGTGAAGTTCTCCTAGAACTTCTGTGATGTTTTCCCAGAACTTCTGTGAAGTTCTACCAGAACTTTTTTGAAGTTCTACCAGATTTTCTGTGAAATTCTCGCTAAACTTCTGTGAAATTCCTCCAGAACTTTTGAAAAGTTCTCCAAAATATTCTGTAACGATCTCCCAGAACTTCAGAACTTGTGAAGTTCTCCTAGAACTTCTGTGATGTTTTCCCAGAACTTCTGTGAAGTTCTACCAGAATTTTTTGAAGTTCTACCAGATTTTCTGTGAAATTCTCGTTCTCCCATGTGATGTTTTCCCAGAACTTCTGTGAAGTTCTACCAGAATTTTTTGAAGTTCTGCCAGATTTTCTGTGAAATTCTTACTGAACTTCTGTGAAATTCCTCCAGAACTTTTGTAAAGTTCTCCAGAATATTCTGTAACGATCTCCCAGAACTTTAGAACTTGTGAAGTTCTCCTAGAATTTCTGTGATGTTTTCCCAGAACTTCTGTGAAGTTCTACCAGAATTTTTTTGAAGTTCTACCAGATTTTCTGTGAAATTCTCGCTGAACTTCTGTGAAATTCCTCCAGAACTTTTGTTAAGTTCTCCAGAATATTCTGTAACGATCTCCCAGAACTTCAGAACTTGTGAAGTTCTCCTAGAACTTCTGTGATGTTTTCCCAGAACTGCTGTGAAGCTCTCCCAGAACATCTTTGAAATTCTCCCAGAATTTATTTGATATACTTATTTTCCAGAACTTTTGTGAAGCTTTCCAGAAGTTCTGTGAAGTTTTCCCAGAACTTCTGTGAAGTTCTCTCAGCACTTTTATGAAGTTTTACCAGAACGTCTGTTAAGCTCTTCCAAAACTTTTTTGAAGTTCTTCCAAAACTTCTATGAAGTTCTACTAGAACATTTGTAAAATTCTTTCAAAACTTCTGTTTTTCCAAAACTTCTGTTTTTCCAAAGCTTCTGTTTTTCCAAAACTTCTGTTTTTCCAAAAAAATGTTTTTCCAAAACTTCTGTTTGTCTGTTTTTCCAAATTTTCTGTGAGGTTTTCCAAAACTTCAGTGAAGTTCTCCCAGAAGTGAAGTATTTCCAGAACTTCTGTAAAGTTCTCTCCGGAATTCTGTGAAGTTCTAACAGAACTTCTGTGGTGCTTTCCCAGAGCTTTTGTGAAGTTCTTCCAGAACCTCTGTGAAGTACTCCCATAACTTCTGTGAAGATCCCACAAAATTTCTATGAAGATTTCCCAGAGCTGCTGTGAAGTTCTCCCAGAACTTTTGTGAAGTTATCCCAGAATTTTTGCGAAGTCCTCTCAGAAATTTTCGGAAAATTTTCCAGAACTTCTGTAAAGTTCTTCTAGAATTTCAGTGAATTTCTTCCAGCACTTCTGTGAAGTTCTAGAGCACTTTTGTGAAGTTCTCCCAGAACTTCTGTTAAATTTCTGATAAATTCTGTAAAGTTCTCCCAAAAATTCTGTGTTAATTATTCACAACTTTCGTGAAGTTCTCCCAACACTTCTGTGAAGTTCTCCCAGAACATCTTTAAAATTCTCCCATAACTTCATTGAAGTTTTCCCAAACTTCCCAACTTCTGTGAAGTTCTCCCAGAGCCCTTTAGAATTTCTCCCAGACCTTCTGTGAAGTTCTCTCAGAACTGCTGTGAAGCTCTCCCAGAACAATTGTGAAACTCTCCCAGAACATCTTTGAAGTTCTCCCAGAATTTATTTGACATACTTATTTTCCAGAACTTCTGTGAAGCTTTCCAGAAGTTCTGTGAAGTTTTCCCAGAACTTCTGTGAAGTTCTCTCAGCACTTTTGTGAAGTTCTACCAGAACGTCTGTTAAGCTCTTCCAAAACTTCTATGAAGTTCTACTAGAACATTTGTAATCCAAAACTTCTGTTTTTCCAAAACTTCTGTTTTTCCAAAACTTTTGTTTTTCCAAAACTTCTGTTTGTCTGTTTTTCCAAATTTTCTGTGAGGTTTTTCCAAAACTTCAGTGAAGTTCTCCCAGAGGTGAAGTATTTCTAGAACTTCTGTAAAGTTCTCTCCGGAATTCTCTGAAGTTCTAACAGAACTTTTGTGGTGCTTTCCCAGAGCTTTTGTGAAGTTCTTCCAGAACCTCTGTGAAGTACTCCCATAACTTCTGTGAAGATCCCACAAAAATTCTATGAAGATTTCCCAGAGCTGTTGTGAAGTTCTCCCAGAACTGCTGTGAAGTTATCCCAGAATTTTTGCGAAGGCCTCTCAGAAATTCTGAGAAAATTTTCCAGAACTTCGGTGAAGTTCTTCTAGAATTTATCTGAATTTCTCCCAGAACTTCTGTGAAATTCTTCCAGAACTTTTGTTAAATTTCTCATAAATTCTGTTAAGTTCTCCCAGAGCTTCTGTGAAAAATATCCACGACTTCTGAAAAGCTCTACCAAAACTTCTGTGAAGCTCTAGCAAAACTTCTGTGAAGTTCTCCCAGAACTTCTGTGAAGTTCTCCTAGAACTTGTGTGCAGTTTTCTCAAAACTTTTGTGAAGTTCTCCCAAAACTTGTGAGAAATTCTCCCATAACTTGTTTGTAGATCTCCTCGAACTTCTGTGAAGTTCTCTCAGAACTTCTTTAAAGTTCTCCCATAACTTCTGTGAAGCCCTTCCAGATCTGTGAAGTTCACCCACAACTTCTGTGATATTCTTCCATAGCTTCTGTGAAGTTTTCGCAGAACTTCTGTGAAGTTCTTCCAGAACTTCTTTCATGTTCTCGCTGAATTTATTTGAAGTTTTCTCAGAAATTCTGTGAAGTTCTCCCAGAAATTTTGTGAAGATGAAAAATATTAGAACTTCCAAGTAGTGTCAGAAGTGCTTAGATATATCCAACTGTTTTCAATCGTTTGGTTTTTGATTGTTAAAAGACTCATCGCAAGAGGTTAAATATCCAGAATTTTCAAAACCGTTTTTTATGCCCAAATTATGTTATTTAGTTTTCAAATCTTAATTGTATGATTTTTCAATGATCAACCGATGGAAGAAGATGCAACAAGAAGTACTTAGAACCTATCCGAAGATTCCAGAATATTATTATACTTTCGTCCCGATTTGGGAAGTTTTTCGCCTTGTATGTTTTCAATCCGGATCGTTTCTTGGCCCTCTGGACGAAACTTTGCGGAACATCAAGTGTTTTGTCTCGCTTCCCGAAATGATCACATTCCGCTTGAGCAAGGAGCTATCATAGCTCCTTCGTTTTTTTTTTTTCCGTTATTCCCGGTTTTAGTCCAGCTCCTGGGTTGTGGTCCACTGTCATCCGTTCCCAAAACCTTTGGAGCACCCTTGAGACGGTCGAATGATGTATAGTCATCAGTTTTTCCATGGCGCTTTTCACTGATAACTACACAACTGAAGCGGATGCAAACGGTACACTCTAGAGAGATTCTGGGAAAATTTTGGTTAATTTTCGGTGAAAATATACCGCAAGTTCAAAAGTGTCGCAATAATTATCGACTCACCCTTTAAATCTCACCGTCCTGAGAGACATTAGCAAATTGCTACTAACAGTCCAAAACATTAACCTTGGTTGTGTGCTTTCGAAAACGAAAACTTCAGAGTGTAAGAAAATAGTGGCCTCCTGAACGTCCCATAAGTTCACGGCTAGTTTAAAAGTTTGATAAAAATCGAAAGAAAACTCCATAAGAACTTCAGCACAACAATTGTTTCTTTCACTGCAATTGCAAAAAAAAAAACGCTCTACTGTAGTCTTAAAATGATCACTTTTCCTTTTTATAAATCCCTTTCAAAATTTATTCCACTTCTGGGTCTTCCATCTTCCACAAGTCGCAACATGTTCTATTGAATGAGAGTTCCTTGAAGAAGTTCAAACATCATTTTTGCATTTAAAGTAGATAAATTTTGGAAATTTGACAAATTTCATAATAACCAAGACACGGGAATATCCTTATATTATCGTTCAATCGCTGAAATTTATTATATGATTAGGTTGTATGCGGTCTAAATGTTTCATCTTTTTGAAACGAGAACTATTTTGGTTTCTAAAACTAGGGATCACCGGCAGTACTTCAAAAGGATTACAAATAAAATGTTGCACATTTCCAGAAAAAAGTAAACGTTCCGGATTTGAAACGATCGGTCGAAGACGCCACCATAAGCTCAATCTATCTGTGAACTATCCAGAGAGCTGAGGCACATTTTGAGATACCAAAATTATTAAATCGAATACATGTTACAGTTACATTTACTGTACATGTTTTTTTTTTCAATTATAGATTATCCCTTGTACGAGATCTCAAAACCAGATAAAATTTTAAAATACACTTAGGTCTTTTTAGCGTTTTTTTTTTACACGGTTTGTTTTCGGCAAAAACTTGTCCAGAGCGGAACAACTTATCGACCTAATTCGAATCACATTTTTCGTTTTGGGCAAAAAGTAGTTTTTCAAAAAAATCACAATTCTTGGTTTAAATACTCAACATTTTAAAAACTGTGCTTTGACCATTGCATGAAAAGGAAACATATGCAAATAAAATCAAAGTAATTTAAAATGTCTATGCAAGTGAATTGATCAACTCTATTTAGTCTTTTTTCACGCCGTTTCATAGTAAAAGTGGAACGTATCCCCCGTGTAAAAAAAAACCTTAGTGTATTGTTAGAGTGGCAAAATCCAGTTAACTAGAAGATTGATGTATTTTACAATCCATTAACAGGGTTGTAAAGCATGAAATGCGGCTTTGAAAGCGTTAGACGCCACTCATACCAATTGAATAAAATTCTATCAATTATTCAAAGCTACCATAAACTGAAAATCCTGATAGAACAAACCACTTAAAGCGAAACGGGCACCAACTATAATTATATTTGAGTTTGCCATCGCCCGAAGGTACATTCAAAGCTAAAACTAATTACCAACTCGAAGCACTCTCCGACTATCCATTCCTGGATGAAAAAAAAGGCTTCAACTTTTCCATCATAAACTTTTCATCGTCAATCGGACAACCAAACCTAAAGTTTTAACCAATTTGAGCCGAACAATCACCACCCGTCTCGAATAACAAAAAAAAAGCACCCCAGTTAAAGCTATCGATTTTCGTTCGGGTGAAAGTATTGGAAAAACAGTGACTGCATCAAAAAATTAAATTATCTTCTCCCAATATGTGCCTGCCTTTGCTACATGCCACACTGTTGTAACTGGTTCTTTGTTCCCGAACTCGGAGCAGGCCGGGTGAAAATCCAATCAAAACACACTCACTCTCTTCGGCTCTCTTCGATTCTCAGCTCCAAGCGTCACTCTCACCATCGCTGGACACATGTCAAACACTACTTTTTGTTTTGAATTTTCCGTTCTCATGAGCTACCGGGTAGCATCAGACAGAAGAATATCGAAAAACCGTTGTATCGATTCGGAACGGAAGGATCAAAACGAATTGAAAAAGGATTCTCGCTCGACGTGCACTCACTCGAGCACGTTCTTCCTGATAAACGGTTTCTTTCTGAACGACTTCGTTCTGCCTGCATTCGTTGCCAAACGACCGAAAAATGCCATCGAAAATGATAGATGAGCCACTTCCGCGAACTTTGCCCCGCCTGTCACCCGCACCCAGCTCCGTGGATCGGAAATCATCAATTTGATAAGATATCGCTCGCTCGTCTCGCTTTCGAGTAACCCCACCGTCGTGCAGGGTCATCAATCACGCGACGAAGACGAAGACGACGACCGGCATTCGTTTTCACCCTCCATTTGAGTATCGTCAGTTGTCTGTTTTTCTTTCCCGACCGACAGCTCTCTTTCTCTCTCTCGGTCGCTTTGAACTAGGCGCTCCACGGACGGTGAGTGATGAGCGTGAGGAAGCCGATTCTCTCACGACTCACGAGCGGTGATCGCACGCAGGCCATCACTGTCGCACACTTTTCTGGCCGGCCGATGTCGATGACGATGAAAACTGTTGCTCTTCGGGTGCTTTTGGCCTTCCTCCTATCTGGCGCATGCTTTTTAAAGTGGGTCATCCAATGCGGGCAAACTAGTTTTCGGTGCGGATGCAACCGAGCCATTATTTATCACTCCTCCCTGCTCGTCGAGAGCTTTTTCGATGTTTTGCGAAAATGTCCTTCCACTTCCGGGAGGAGCAGAGTGCCAAATCGAGGAGGCGACCCGTAAACAACATTCGAGGGTCGCCCAGAAGAGTGATATCTCTTTAAAGGCTAACTACCGGGGTCGTACCACGCTCACACCGGATGACGTCGTTATGCTCGGTAGGATGAGGACGGAAAGGGGTTGGAAACAAGTTTGTTCCCCTGCTGACCCGTACCGAAGGGTTGGATTGCACCGTGTACATTTAATCTGCACTCAAATGACTGTGGAGTAATGTTAATGGAGTTTGCGACAGGAAATTACTCAACATATTGCACTGGCTTATTATCGCTTGGCTTTCGGAGATGGAAGTGCTGGTTAGGTGTTGACACGATCGTCGGAATGGTTGTTTTAATTGCAGTCGATGCTTAAAAACCGCATTAGCAATGAGCTGGTATGGTTTTTTAGTGTTTGTTTTCAGTCGGAATGGCTTCTCGAGTTATTTTTAGTTATGCACGGAAGCGTCATTTTTCATTATAATTTCGAGCGGGGAATCGCAAAACCAGCTTTGAATGGCATTTTGAACATATATGACATATCCATGCGAATTCAAATTTACCATTCAAGCTTTATTCAGAGCACTTGAGTAAAGTAAGCCCATCATTGTTTGAATTATGCAGTGTCATAGCAAGAAAAACACACCAGAAGGGGTCAAGGAAGGACTGTGGATTTTTGATAACGGTTGTAGAACAACTAGTGTAAGGAAAATTATTGTTGAACCTGATTCATTGAGACTCTGCCGCTTTTCCTAAATGAATACAAACCCAAGGCACAAGGAGGTAATCAAAAAGAGGGTTGCCTACAAAAGCGTACATATCACGCGTAACATTAGAAAAGGGAAGATCTGTTTTAGTCAACTCACTTCATCAAGAGTTACTTGAAGAATACACAAACTGACAAAGTCTTCTGCAAACTAAGAAAGCTGCAAGCAGAGCCACACATGAGTTTGTTTCATCATGGCAAACGAAAAGCGAACATCGGTTTTCAGGAGTTGGGCCTTTTTCTGTTGCAGCATGAGATACAGGAAATGCAGCGAACTTAACAAAAATTGTTGCATCACTAATAGAAAAGAGTATCCCGCTGAAACCAGTTATACGCTTATATAACTCCATGATTTCATAAAATACTAGCTGAACCCGGTGCGAGCGCTGCTACGCTTGCAACTAAATGAATGAAAATTTAATAGAACTAGCACGTTCATGTTTGTTTTTCGGAATGAGTTTTTTTTCTTGTTTAAGTAGGGGTTCAAACTTCTATCAGAACATGCTTCTTACCCGAGACATACACGTTTTGTTTTTTAGGAACCTGGATAATTCTCATGTCTGGTAGAAATTTGTGTTTCATTTGCATGGGAGCTCACCCTTCCAGAGAGGGGAGGGGTCTCAAACCATTATACAATCATTGCCTTCAAACCCCCAACATGCCAAATTTGATTCCATTTGCTTGATTAGTTCTCGAGTTATGCAGAAACTCGTGTTTCATTTGTATGAGAGACCCCCGTTCCAGAGAGAGAAACGGGGTCTCAATTAATCATAAGAACCTTCCCCAGTTCCAAAAACCCGTGCATACAAACTTTCACTCCTATCGGTTCAGAACTCTCCGAGTCTACAAGGGTCAGACAGATAGACAGACAGACAGACGGAAATTCATTTTTAAATATATAGATAGAAATCCTGCCTCCAAAAACCTCCATATGCCAAATGTGGTTTCATTCGATTGATTAGTTCTCGAGTTATGCAGAAATTAATGTTTCATTTGTATGGCAGCCCCCCTCTCTTCAAGAGGGGGAGAGGTCCTAAACTGCCATAGAAACATTTTTTGCCTCCTAAAACCTCAACATGCCAAATTTGATTTCATTTGCTTCATTCCCTAGTAGCACACTTGATGCAAACCAGCTACGGTGACTGCTTTCTGACTGATTATAATTCATTCTGCTTCATTGGCTCTTGAGTTATGCAAAACAAAAATTGTTTCATTTGTATGGAGTCTTCCTTTCCAGAGAGCGGAGGGTTCTCAAACCACCATAGAAACATATCTCTTCTTCAAAAACCTCCACCTGTCAAATGTAGATACACTTGTTTGATTAGTTCTCAAGTTAAGCAGAAACTTGTGATTCCTTAGTATGGGAGCCCCCTCCCCCTACCAGAGAGAGGAGGGGTATCAAACCACCATAGAAACATTTCTTGCTTTCAAAATCTCCACATACCAAATTTGGTTCCATTTGCTTGATTAGTTCTCGAGTTATGCAGAAATTTCAATTTCATTTGTATGAGAGACCCCCCCCCCTCCCCCTCCTTTTAGAGAGGCGAGGGGTCTCAAACTACATAGGAACATTTCTTGCCTCCAGAAAACCCCACAGGCAAAATTTGATTCCATTTGCTTGATTAGTTCTTGAGTTGTGCAGAAATATGTGTTTTATTTATAAAAGTGCCCCCCCCCCCACACCTTCTAAATAGGGGAGGGGTCTCGAACCACCATAGAACCATTTCTTGCCTCCAGAAAACCCCGCATATAAAATTTGATTCCATTTGCTTGATTAGTTCTTGAGTTATGCAGAAACTTCTGTTTCATTTGTATGAGAGCCTCACCTTCCAGAGAGGGGCGGGGTCTCAAACCACCATAGAAACATTTCTTGCTTCCAAAATCTCTCATATGCTAAATTGGGTTTCCTTTGCTTGATTATTTCTCGAGTTATGCAGAAATGAGTGATTCATTTGTATGTGAGCCCCTCTGTCAAAGAAGGGAGGGGTTTCTTAGTATCTTGAGAACCTTTCCCGGTCCTAAAACCTCCTCCGTACAAAATTTCACGCCGATCAATTAAGTAGTTTTCGATTCTATAAGGTTCAGACCGACAGTCAGACAGACAGACAGACAGAAATTAATTTTTATATATATAGATTTTGCAACATTTTTATCGACTCAAAAACGAGATACCTTCCTTAACCGCATCTTTACTGTTGGTTTAAATCGGTTCCTATTTGCTCTTAGTCGTAGTTCAACAACTATTTGTTTCTTCAATCACACTATGGGAGTAGTCCCAACACCATCTTTGTCGTTGGTTTATATCGGTCCAAATCAATTATAAGGTGGCTCCAACAGCATCCTCTCTGTTGATTTAAATCTGTACTGATTATTGAGTATATTTTTGTGTATCTCCTTAACCCAACCAAATGGAGGATAAAATTCACCGAAGTTATTGAATTTTCCGGCTTCTGAAATGTCTTTTGCAACCTCGCTAATGTTCTAGGATTTTCTCGAAATGCTCCTATTCTTTGTTAGTTATTCCGAAACTTCTCTTAAGTTTTCGTGATTTTCCGGGTCTTTCTTAAACCTTAGATTATTCTTCCCATAAATTCCAAATTTTAAAAATTCCGATCAATATCCAACTTTTCCAGAATTCCTCCGAATTATTTTGGAGCTTCCCCAAAACTTTCCGGATTATCTGAACACGGCAAAAGCTTCTCAATAAAACTGGTAGTACGGTGATATATAAAACATACGGTAAGATTTTGAGTAGGAGTACATGAACATTAGTCTGACAGGTGTTGCCAACATCGAATGGATCCTGTGCAGCATGTTTGAAGTTCTCTAGAACCACATCGACATTTTCTGAACTGCTCTAGAGTTATACGGAATATCTTCTCATCAGAACCGCTTTAAGGATTCTTCCTAATTTTTAGAAATTTGGATCATAGATCCCCCGTTACAGAAAAAAGGGTCTATACATGTGCAAATCTAGAGCTGGCAATAAATTTATTGCGATAAATGCCAATAAGTGCTCGAGAACTTCTGCAGAAGCTAAAACGTAACTATAACAGCCTATGGGATTTTGGAATACCCACTGAAATTTATGGAGAAGCCTCTGAAATTTCTGAAAAATTAATCTCTTATATAAGCTACTGGAACAAGTCTACTTACCATTTGAGAAGGACTTCTGAAGCATTTCTAAGCATTTTTGGGAAATATTTTGGACCATTGAGTATTTTTGGAGGTCTCTTCAAGCAACTGCAGATGCTTTCTAGCGAAGTTTCATTAGTCTTTAGAGACACCAGAACAGACACTAGAGGCTTCTGAAGAAGCCACTCGAGGCTACCGAAGAAGCCTGAATCTTCCGGAAAAGCCAAAATGAGCCGTTACTGATGAAGCCCGTTTGATTTCTAAACAAAACTGTGTGATTTCTCGAGAGGCAAGAGGAACTTCCAAAGTAGCACAAATTCAGTGGAGATTACGTCTATGTTTCTCGTTTTGGACACATTTAAGTAAATGTAACCCGTTATAGAAATATTGTGTTGGTTATTTTCTGAAGTATTCAGAGAAAAAATCTGTAAAACTTCTGCAAAAGCCACATAAGGCTTCTAGAGAAACCACTTTTAGTTTCAGGAGAAAACACACACTGAGTTTTAGGCGCTTCCACATAAACCACTGGAGTTTCAAGAAAAGACACCATGGGATCTAAAGAACCCTTAGCACTTTGGAAGAAACCTCTGGTATTTCTGTAAAAGTCAAAAGGCGACTGAAAAATACTCTCGGATTTCCATACTGCAGCTGAAACATCTGGCAAAGATTTTACAACTTCTTCATCTTCTGTAATTTCTAGAAAATCCTTCGGAACTCCTGGATATATGTCTGGGAAGAGTGCTCTGTGATTTTTTGTCAAGTTTTGGTGAAATTTGGATAAACCATGGAAGAGCTTCTGCCTTCTCTTAAGGGTCCTCTAGGACATCTGAAAAGCTGAAAGTTACATCTAAAAAACTGCATCGTCGTGGGAATGTAGAAAAGAGTCTGAAATTTCTGGAGTAAAATTTGAAACTTAAAAAAAAAATACGAAAAGCACTTCTGGAGAAATTTTTTAATATTATTAGAGAAGAATGTTTGAAGTTTTCGGAGAAGATTTTAAGTCTTTCTGAGAATTTTCTGGAATATCCTCTGAAGCTTTTCAGATTTCTAGACAAGCTTCTAGGACATCAGGAAGAACCTATGCGTCCCCTGGAAGAGCATCTGGGACTACTGGACAGGCTCAAAGTGGCCCAGGAAAAACCCAAAGCGGACTGGAAATTAAAGAGAAAAACTCAACACTTCGAGTTGCCTATCGGAAAGAACTTTTGGGGAAGCTTTTTTTAGGTTTCTGAGAATTAAAGAGAAGAACAAGCCACCTCTAAATGCCACTCGGAAGGCACTTATTGAGAAAATTCGGAAAATTCTTAAAACGAAACTTTGAAATTTTTCGGAGGAGCTTATGGGTCATCTGGAGAAATTTCTGGGATGTTGATGAAGCTTCTGGGACTTTTCAACAAGCCTTTGGAGCATCACTAAGAGTATCTGCGTTCTCTAGAGGAACCTACAGGAACATTGAAGAAGCTCATAGTGACTCCATGAAAACCTCAAGTAGCCTGGGAATTCATAAACAAGTACTTATGAAGAAGTATCTAAGTATTGCAGAGATGAATCTTTGATTATTCTGGAGAAGCTTCTGGGCCTTCTGAATTTTTTTTCTGTACGGTGACGCTTTTAAAACTTCTGGATAAGCCTCTGGGACACCAGTTGGAGCCACTTCGTTCTCTGGAGGTGCCTCAAAGTGATTTCAGAAAATCCCAGCAGAGGGGAGTTAAAGAAAAGATCAAGCCACCTTGAGTAACTACACGAAAAGTTTCTGGAGAAGAATCCTAGAATTCTACAGAAGAAATTTCGAAATTTTTGGAGAAGTTTCTGGTCTTCTGGGGAGTTTTCTGAGAAGTTTGAAGAAGCTTCTCGGACCTCTGCACGAATCTCTGTTGCACCAGAATAAGCTTCCGGGTCTTCTGGAGAGTGTATTAGGAATTACAAAGAAGAACAAGCCGCTCTGATTAGTTTCTGGTTCTTCCTTAGAACCTTCTGGGTCTTTCTGAGATTTTTTTGGCATGTTTGGAGCTGCTTCTGAGCCATAGAGACAAGTCTCTGGAACATCAGGAGGAGCCTTTGTGTTCTCTGAAAGAGTCTCTAAGGCTCCTACAAAGGCTAAATGTGACTTCAGAACATAACCCGAAGGAAATTGTAAAAAAAATCGAAAAGCACTTCTGGAAAAGAATCTGAAGGTTCTTGAGATGGATCTTTGGCATTCCTGTAGGCGCTTCTGGGATGTGGAATGAAGCTTTTAAGGCTTCTAGGGAAGCATCTGGGATATCAGGAGGACGCATTTGCATCAGCTTTAAGAGTGTCGAGGGATTCTGGAGGGACTCAAAGTGAGTATAGAAAAGCCCATAATTGCCTAGGTCTTATACAAAAAAAACAAACCACTTTCAATAGCTTCCCAAAAATTACTTCTGGAGAAGAATCATAGAATAGAAGATTAGCTGAAATGAATGGAGAAGATTTTATGTCTCCTGGAGCATTTCTGGGTTGTTTATAGAAGCTTCTGGGACCGAACTAGCCTTTGTGATATCGGGAAAATGCTCTCCATCTTTTGGAGGAGCTTTCGAGGCTTCTGAAGATCCAAGCAAAACAAAACCTTCATATTTGGCTGCAGCAACTTAATTGTGAACTAAATGAGATACTGCAACCAATTTGGAACATGCACAAGAGGAGGCTTTTGGAGACAAAACTGGAACTTCTGCAGGCAAATCTTAGGTTGTAAAACATGACACTTCGGGAGGCCACTCGAAAACGACTTCTGGAAAAGAATCTGAGAATGCTAAAGGAGCATTCTTAAAATTTGTTGGATGAAATTCTGATGCTTCTGCGAAAGTTTTTGTGTATGTTTGATGAGGTATCTGGCAGTTCTGGACAAGCCACTGGGGCATAAGAAGAAGCTTCTGCGTCCACTGGCGGTGCCTGCAGGACTTCTAGAGAGATTCGAAGCGAAAAATCCCAAAGTTGTCCGGGAATTTTAGAAATAAACAAACAACCTTCAGAAGCCATTGTAAAATCACTTTTGAAGAGGAATCGGATCATTCTTAAGAAGAATCTTTGAAATTTTAGGAGGAGCTTAAAGTCATCTGGAGAACTTTCTGGGATGTTTGATGAGGCTTCTGAAGAAGGGACTTCTGAACAAGCCCTCGGGCATAAGGTGAAGCGCCTTCGACCTCTAAAAGCGCCTTCAGGAATAGTGAAAAGGCTCATAGTGAGTTCAGAAAAACCCAAAGTGGCCAAAAAATAAAAAAGAAGAAGCACTTATGGAGAAGTGTCTGAATATTCTAGTGAAGAATCTTTGAACGTTATGGAAAGGCTTCTGGGTCTTTCGAAACCAATTGGTGTTTTGTGACTCTTCTGGAACTTCTAGACTAGCCTCTAGGACATCAGTAGGAACCATTCCGTTCGTTGGAGGAGCCTCAAGAAGTTTTGGAGAGGCTCAAAGCGACATCAGAAATGGTCCAAGTGGCCTGGGAATTAAAAAGATGAACAAGCCACCTTGAGGAACAACTCTAAATGCACTTCTCAAAAAAGATCCTAAAATTCTAGAGAAGAACCTTAGAAATTTTTGGAGGAGCTTTAGGATCTTCTGAAGAGTTTTCTCGGATGTTTGAAGAAGCATCTTTCACATCTGAACGAACCTCCATGGTACCAAAAAAAAACCCTCGAGGTCATCTGGAGAGACTCAATGTGACTTCAGAATAGCAGCCCAAAAGGGTCTGGGATTTCAGAGAAGAAACTGAAACTTTTGGAGACAAATTTGAGATTTTAAAACATGTCATTCCAAGAAGCAACAAAAGCACGTCTGGAGAAGAATCTAAAAAGGTAGTGAATTTTTTTCTGTAGACCCTCGTATCTTCTGGAGAATTTGGTGGTGTAAGGGGCTTCTAGAATTTCTGAACAAGCCTCTGAGACATCCGAAGGAGCCTTTGTATTCACTAGAGGAGCCTGCGGGGCATCCAAAGAGGCTCAAAACGACTTCAGAAAAGCTCAAAAAGGCCTTGGAGTTAAAGGGCCTCCATCAATACTGAAGAGGCTCATAGTGACCTCAATAAAAAAATTAAACGAAAGAAAACAACTTCTGAAAAATTATCCTAGAATTCCATAGATGAATCTTTGATTTTTTTAAAGAAGTTTCTGGTTCTTCTGGAGATTTCTCTGATGTGGTTGAAGAAGTTTCCTCGGACTTTTAGACAAGCCTATGAGACTCCAGACGGAGCTTCCGGATGGTAGGCTCAATGTGACTTCAGAAGAGCTAAAAATGGCCTGGAAATTTAAGAGAAGAAACTGAAACTTTTGGAGACAATCTGAGATTTCAAAACATCTCGAGAAACCACTCAAAAAGCACTTCTGGCAAAGAATCTAAAAACAATACAATTTTTTGGAATGGAATTTTTTTTAGAAGCTTCGGGTTATACTGAACAGGTCTCTGGGACATCAGAAAGAGGCCTTGTATCCTCTCGAGGAGCCTCCCCGGGCTTCTACATAAACTCAAAGTAGCTGCAGAAAATTCCAAAATAGCCTTGGAATTTAAAGGCCACCAGGAATATTCAATAAGCTGATAGGAGCCTTCAGGAAAACCCAAAGTGGCCTGCGAACACACCACCTCGAGTAGTCACCCAAAAAGCCTTATGGAAAAGTGTCTAATTTTGTTTGTTTCTTGATTATCGAGATTACTTCAACCTCCGGCTGGTTCATCTCCCGTTGTAGTCGCCCAAATACCTCTTTCGGATATTTTTGTAACTTGTCCGGGAGTGAGATTCGAACTCGTGACTTTGACGTGTAGAGGAATGGATGCTAACCATTACGCCGTGGTCATCCCCAAAAGAGTCTATAAATAGTAGACAAGAATCTTTGAAACATTTGAAGAGACTTCTGGGTCAGCGCAACATTTTCTGAGGTATTTGGAACTTCTGGAGCTTCTGGATATGCCTCTGGGACATCAGTAGGAGCCACTTTGTTCGCTGAAGGAGCCTCTGAGGCTTTTGGAGAGGCTCAAAGAAGCCACCTTGAGTAGAAAATCGAAAAGCATTTCTGAAGAATGATCCCAGAATTCTAGAGAGGAATGTCAGAAATTTTTGGAGGAGCTTAAGGATATTTTGGAGAATTTCTCGGATGTTTGAAAAAGTTTCTTGCACATCTGAACGAACCTCTGTGGGACCAGAATAAGTCTCCAGGTCTTCGGGTGAGGCTCGGTTTGACTTCAGAAAATCCCCAAAGGGGCCTGAGAATTTAAGAGAAGAAACAATAACTTTTGATGACAAATTTGAGATTTCATAACCTGGAAAAACTGGAAATAACTTTGGAAAAACTTTTGGAGAAGAACCCAAAAACTACAAACACAACTTTTTCTAATTTGTTTGTAAAAGCTTCTGAATCTTATGGAAAATTTTCTGGTTTGTTTAAGGAGGCTTCTGAGAGTACTGAACAAGCATCTGGGACATCAGAAGGAACCGTTGTATCCACTGGATGAGCCTCCGGAATTACAAGAGAGGCTCAAAGTGACTTCAGAAAAGCCTGAAACGGCGTTTGAACTGATAAAACCCCGGGAAGTACTGGAGAGGCTTATAATGGCTTCAGGAAAACCCAAAGAGGCCTGGGAATTATAAAAAATGGACAAATCACCTTGTCTACTTACTCAAAAACCACTTATTGAGAAGAATCTAAAACATCTTGCGATGGTTCTTTGAAATTTTTGAAGAAGATCCTGGGCTTTTTAAAAAGTGTTCTGGGGTGTTTAGCGAAGCTTCTGGAAGTTCCTGATAAGCCTCTGGAACATCAATAGGAGCCACTTCGTCCACTACTAGAGGAGCCTGCGAGGTTTCTGGAGTGGTTCAAAGCGACTGCAGCAAAGCCCAAAGTGACCTGGAAATTAAAAAAAAAAAAGAAACTGGAAGTTTTGTGTACAAATTTGAGATTTCTGAACGTGTCACCTCGAGAAGCCACTCAAAGAAAATTCCCGGAGAAGAATCTAAAAATTCTTGTGGAAAATCTTTAAAATTTGTTCAAGAAGCTTTTGGATCTTCTGGAGGTTCTTCTGGTATGTTTGCGAAAACTTCTGGGAGTACTAAACAAGCCTCTGGGACATCAAAAAGAGCCTCTGCGTTTATGGGAATTGAAGAGAACAGCAATCCACCTCCTAGCCACTCGAAAAGCACTGCTGGAGATTGATCGTAGTGTTTTAGACAAGAATCTTCGAAATTTTTGCAGAAGCTTCTGGATCTTCTGGAGAATTTTCTAGGATGTTGGATGAAGCTTCTCTGACATGTTGAAGAGCCTCTTGAATATGAGATAGAAGTTTCCAGGTTTTCTGGAAAGGATCAATGTGACTTCGGAAAAGGAAAAGGTGACCTGAACAATTGAGAGAAGAAAGTGGATTTCTTGGTGACAAAAAATGACATTTCAAAACATGTCACCTCGAGAAGCCACTCGAAAAATACTTCCGGAGAAGAATCTAAAAATGTTATGGAGAAACCTTTAAGTTTAAGGATAATTTTCTGGATGTTTGGGGAAGCTCTTGGGGGTTCTGAACAAGCCTTTGAGACATCGGAAAGAGCCTCTGTGTTCTTTAGAGAAGCAACCGGGACTTCTAGAGAGGCTCTAAGCAACACAAAATCATCATATATGGGTGCAACCACTTGTAAATTAAAGAGGAAAAACAAGCCACCTTAGGTAAGTCACTCGAAAAGTGCTTCTGAAGAAGGATCCCAGAATTCTATGAAAGAATCTTTGATTTTTTTGAGAAGCTTCTGGAATTTCTGGAAAATTTTCCGAGATGTTTGGTGAAGCTCCTCGGACTCCTGGACGAGTTTCTGGAACACCAATAGGAGCCTCAAAATCTTCTGGAGAGGCTCAATGTGACTTCAGAGATGCCCAAAGTGGCCTGGGAATTTAAGAGAAGAAATTGAAACTTCTGGACACAAAGCTTAGATTTCAAAATATCAAAACATCCAATAGTTCTTTTGGAAGAATCTGTATCTAAGAATTATTTAGATGATTCTTTGAAATTTTTGGAAAAGCTTCTGGATCTTCGGGAGAATTATTCTATGTGGTTATCGAATTATTTGGGACTTCTTCCAGGGCTTCTGAAAAAGCTCGAAGTGAGCTCATAAATTCTCAAAGTGACCTAGGTATTAAAGAGAAGAGTCTGAAATGGGTGATAATCCAGCTGAAAATATAGATAATAATGAAACTATTAAAAAAATAAGTATCGAAAACTTCTGGAGATAAACTTGAGACCTCAAGTCACTCAAACAATCACTCAAAGGGCACTACTGCAACAATCGGAGCATTCACGCTAGCAATTACCTAGAAGATGTAGATTTTAAAACATGTTTTTTTTTTGTATGATAATATCTGAGCTGCTAAATTATAAATTACTTAATTTTAAGGAAAAAAGCGCCCTCTTGACGTTCTCAGGTTTGCATACTTTCCCATAATCACATACAACGAAATACTAATAATTGATCAACATTAATTTGTACTGAAATCACTAGTCATAACATTCTCATGGCTCTACCTACCTGCTTATGATTAGATGAGAACACTCTTATATTCTTCCTCAATTAAAAACGTGATCGAAACACCTCGCAAGCGTTGGTCCAACTCCCCAAGAAGCAGAGTGCAAACGACACCAAATCCAAACACCATTTCTGCCACATTTCAAGCCCACCACCATCACCAATGATTGCACCGTAGTGCCATCTAGCGTGAACTTTCTCACTCACAGAAAAAATGAAAACTTTCACCCAAAAGCTCCCAAGTGGCATAAGCTTTCCCATTTAAGTCCTTCCTGTTCGTTGCTGCATGCTGCCGATGTTCATCGCTCAGCGCTTCCTTCTGTGTGGCACACACACACACACACACAAACAAACACACTGCAGACTCACTCGCCCAGAGCAACCGGCGGAGAAAACCACTCAATTCCTTCGTCAATTTGTTCGCCAGCATAACGACAACCAACGACGGCACGACACCGTCAGGATGAAGCAACATGACAGGAGTCGGAAGCTAAACAACGACACTTTAATTAGCTCGGGGAAATGATCGATGCAAACGAGGGGAATAATTGCCATTACATCATGCCTCCTCCTTGTCGTCGTCGTCGTCGTCGTCGTCGTCGTTGTCGTCACCGACGGTCGTTCCGCAGCCGGGGAGATTTATACAAGCACCGAACGAAACGGCACCAAAGTGGAAAACGATCAAATTTCCTTTGCAATTCCCGCAATTGCGGAAGCTCTTCGTCGCCTTCATCCGAGGAAAAACTGCGACACGGGGAATGGGTGGGGATGAGACAAACAAACAAAGCAAGAAGCAGTGATGCTGTTCAGCTGCTTCTACACTCGCTCGGGCTACTGCGGTATGTGAGAAAGCAATCGTAGTAGTCGGGCACAAATCTTAAATGAGCATTGCTCACTAGAATGCGATGATGATGCTGGTTAGGGGGGAAAAGAAGGCTGGGGGGCTGCCCCGCTCGTTGGCTTGTAGACGACCGGAAGGGTTTTCCAGCTGCTGCATGAGAGTATTCGTACACGAGTCCGACAACGGACAGAACGAGTCGAAGATGGTGAGAGGGCATACAGGGCACACGAACTCTAGCCGAGAATAGGGTAATGGAACAGAGAGTATAAATAGAAGAATTATAAATACACTAAAAGCGTTAAAAATAGCCTGTGGAAACGACTTAAATACATTTTCAATATCACTGCTCTTCGGTGGGTGTTCTCTCTGCTATGAGAGCTGTGCTATGTACGTAGGTTTAGGTACAACTGTTTGTAGTACGCGCCGTTTGCATATGCCAGCAGTTTCGAATCTTGACGGTCATTTGGTGCTCCTGAGAATGCACAGCACTTGAGTTCGATCAGTCACACTTTAACCCAAATCTGATGATTTTTTTTTTCTATTTTCAATCAAGCATCACTTTCTCGGGGTCAAGTCGATCGTAAAACCTCTCATCCTTGTTTACATTCGGAGCAAAATAAAAATCGAAACCAACAGCAGCAATTCCTCCGGTGCAAGCTTCTGAACGTCCAGTGAACATTTTCCAAAATTCTCATCGAACCCACCGAGGCAACATCAAACGAGCTCTTGTCAACATTTCATGATGTCGCAAAAGCAAGCATCAACTTTTTTTTCTCTCTCTCTTTCTCTGAAAGGTAACGTGAAGAAAACGACCGCACTGAAGACGACGACGATGCTCGAAAGAAGTCGAAAATCTTCAAGACTTCTTATGCTGTGTTCCATCGATTCGAATAAAGTACCGGCAGAAGCCACACCGAGAAACCGGCAAAGCTCAACACAAACGCAGTATGAATCTCCTAACTTTTCCGAGCCACGCCACTCGAGATGGGTTAATACCGCAGGATGAGGCAATTATGGGAACTGTTTTTTTTTTTTTTTTTTTTTATAACCCTCTTCGGTTGGGTTTATTCTCTCGCTCCATTCTTCTGCACCCGAATAGGGAAAATCGGATTTCTCGAGCGTTTGAAGCGGAACGAAAGCCGGGGCCGTAGCAAGCCATGCGTCTCCATCGGAATGATATGTCGTATGCGCAAAAGAAGCGCCATGGCAACGAAGGGAGGGTTTGCAGTCCTCTGTAGGCTCTGAGGGCCATTTCCGATGGAGAGTTTGCTTCTTTGAATTTTAATTATCGGAATTATTGTGAACGTTGGAATGTAAAATCTTATGGGTTACGAATGTTGTTAGATCAATGCGTCATCTGAACGTAACAATTGAAAAATAATGTTTCAAAGCTGTTTACAATTCGAGAACTAACGGGTGTCCACTAAATAATGAGAACGAAAAGAATGGGTCAGGAAAAAAATACCAGTGAAGTTTTGTTCAAACTGATTTATTTTATTAAAAGGGTCAACTTAAATCTTCAAACTAAGTTTAGTGAATATTGTCATATGGTCCGTGGTCCGCCGTGCGCAGCTTAGTCGTTATGCTGGAACATGACCGTTGGACGGCAGCCACATCGATTTTTCGGATGCAGCTTTTGATCCTGTTGGTAAGTTGCTTGGTGTTCTTGGCCTTCCAATTATCCTTGTATACCATGGAGCTCAAAAGACCGAAGAAATCCTCGATAGGACGGCACTGTGGCAAATTTGTCGGATTCCGGTCTTTTGGGACATATGGTATATTTTGGCTCTCCAAAAACGTTAGCGTTTTTTTTGCGTAGTGCGATGATGCCTTGTCCGGCCAAAACACGTATTTGCCATCCGAGTGATGTTGTTTAAGAAATGGGATGAGTATTTTCTGCAAACACTCTCTTTGGTACACCTCCTGGTTGATGGCCAAACGCTTGGTTTGAACCACGGCTTCGAAATACCCTTATCGGATATTACGATGTATAACATAACCTTCGATTCAAATTTGTGCTTGAACTTATACATTACTTTTGGAGGAGTAGTAGATTTGTCCTTAGTGTAGAATCGGTCGTTTCCCGGTATCTGAGACTTCGAAAGAGGAAAGTAGCTTTCGTCGTCCAGAACGAAAGATTTTCCGCCGTAATTCCGAGTCATCCAGCGGCATTGGGATTTCACGGTTTGAATCTGCTCATCTGTGTACTCTGGGGATCTGGTTTTCTTTCTACACACTATTCCTTCTTTCTTTAGCGTCTTGCAGATGAGTGACTTCGAACAATGGAACTTTCGGGCTGCTTCCCGTTGACTTACCGAATCCTTGTTGTTGAACATGCTGCGCAGCGAGCGGAGCGTTTTCTCATTCATTATTTTCGCTGGACGGCCGCAACCTTTCTTCCGGGTTACTCTCATGCATGCCAGGATACGGTATACGGTGGATACCGGAACTTTTTCACGACAAAAATGGTCCACCGTGTATTTTTTCCACGATCTTCGTTCGCTTGAAAGAATTGTACAACGCGCGCGCGCAGTTCTTCCTGTTTCGACGGCATGCTGAACACGACTGAACATGTTAGAGTGAAATAAGAGTGTATGAAAATTTTCTGGAGAGTGCAACGATTCATTCATCTAAAGTGACATTTCTATGCGGCCGTTTTTGTTCTGATGGAAAAGTATTGAAATCATTCTCATTTTTTAGTGGACACCCGTTACAAACACTGTCGAATGCTTTTTCTATGTCTAGAAGAGCAACTCCAGTGGAGCAGCCTTCAGCTATTTTTGAACGAATTAAATTTGTAACTCTTAAAAGTTGGTGCGCAGGGTAATGCCCATGGCGAAAACCAAACTGTTCGTCAGTAAAAATGGAGTTTGTATTGATGTGAAGCAACATTCTATTCAAAATTATTTTTTAAAAAAGCTTACATATTGAAGTAAGCAAACTGATTGGAATCGGTTTCCCAAGAATCATCTATATTAATAAAATTTATTTTTAATAGGTTCCCGACCAGAAGGAAACAACAAAATTATTTCAAGTGTTGTTATTCAGTTACGCTGTTTTTATAACAAAGGTTGCTAGAATTAAGATCGCGGATGTAGTTAAAATAACAGAAATTGTAACAAAAAATCCTCAAGAAGTAACAAATTAAAAACAAACTATGATATAGATATAACATAAACAAAACAAACTTTGTAAGAATTTTGTTACGATATAGCAAAATTATATCAGCTATTGTTAGAATCAATCTATTTCTTCACGCAGATTTTGACTTCCAGGGTTTTATATCTTAATTTGTTATAAATATGATGTACAATTATCCAGATGAAAACGTCTTCAACAAATTTATATCATAATCCGTTAGTCGTAGCAATATTTGTTATAATTTTGATATTTTTATGTTATGCCCTTCTGGTCGGGTTTGCGTCAACCATCGATTGAATCGGTTGTGTCGGTACTTTGTTCCGTAATATTTTGTTATCGGGCGTAGCGTTTTGTCTATTGTTTCGAGGGCCTATTGTTCATTGCGCGAGTGATTGAGGGAGCATGAGAAGTCGGGGTTCGCCGGGTAAGATGGGTCAGTGGTGAGGTACATAATTAATTGTGATCCAAATTATTCGTTCGCCATGCTCGTCGAGCCACTCTACCTTGAAACAAACAAACCACTGTCCAATTTTGTAAGTGACTTCAGCGGTGTTCGCACTGTTGGTGTAGATCGCTCCAAGTTGGCTCTCAAGCATTGAAAGCGTTGTTTTTCTAATGAAATACCACTATCACACTCTGTGATTGAACCCAATAGCATCCTTACTGTTGGTTTAAATCGGTTCAAATCGGAGATCGGTACTAACTTTTAAATATACCCCTTTACAGCTAATCGTTTACCAAAACGAACCCTGCTGCCACCCAATTCTGTTATCTAAAATCCCAGTGATTTCTCGTGGAAATGCAGCGGACTCCGCGGCTTCCAATAAAGCGAGTATCACGTCAACATATTCCTACCCTTTCCTTACTTGACCTGCATTCGGGCGGGCCGGCGCCGGTATTGCCTTAGTTTGGGATCACCAGTTTTAACACATTGAAAATATATGCTGGTCCCAAACATCATCTGATGGTTCTCTGTGTAATAACAGCTGATCTGGCAATAACGGAGTAGCAAACTCGGGTGGTCAATCATGCTCATGCTCATGCTCGAATCAGTTTCCCAAGAATCGTCAAAAATATTTTCTTGAGAGAAAAGGACTAGTAAGACCCAAACTGAAATTATGAGAGCTCTCAAACTGCTTAAGAAGTTTTTGAGCTTTTTCCGCATTTGTGAGCAAAATTTTATCACCTTCCTTAAGCGCTGGTATAGGCTTTTGAGGTTTTTAGAGAGTTTCCAGGAAGGTTTGGAACTCGTATCTAATGTCGACACATTATTTTCAAAATGTTTGTTCCTCAGGGCAGAAAAGCGTTTTATAATTTGTTTTTGTAAATCTCGCCATATGACTTTCATAGCAGTTTACGTTTACGTACATTTTTCAGACGAATTAAGAGCTGAAGATCGTCAGTTAGGACCAAATCAACAGTCGAGGGATTTCTGGCTGAAGAAAATCAAGTTGGGCTGTTTGGTATTGAATAGTGCAATAGCCTGCAGAACAATGATCAAATAGTATATTAATATTGGCATTGCTTTGGGAATTATTCCATGAGCGGTGTTTTGCATTGCAATCACCAAAAACGACGAATTTAGACCTATGATGGGTATGTTTCTTAAGGACACCCTTGAGCCAGGTCTTTTGCTGGCCAGTGCATTGGACAGGCAGATAGGCAGCTGTAAAAGTAAATTGGCCAAATTTTGTTTCAACTGAAACCCCTAAAGTTTCAAAAACTTTGGTTTCAAATGAAGAAAGAATGTGATGTTTGATACGCCTATGGACAATGATGGCAACGCCACCACCAGCTCCATTAAGGCGATCATTTCGGTAGACAAAATAATTTGGATCTCTTTTGACCTTATGGGCAGGTTTGAGATAAGTCTCAGTTATAACAGCAATATGCACGTTATGAACTCATAGCCCATCCGCGTTATCTCTGATGGATCGAACATTCCAATTCAAAATATTCAATGATTTAATATCCATTACTGAATTTCAATGTCATGACAATATTATTGACAAATTTAAAACCAGTTTGGATAGCATCAAACATGGAATTAGTTTTTAGCATATCGGTTATCATATCGATTAACGATTGCTGTAAAATCTAATTTAGGAGCTGATATGCTACCTAAATCAAATTCATCCGAAGTCCCGTGGGAATTTTGGTTTTGCCGTTTGCCGTTGCAGCGGCAGCATAGGTAGGCCCTTTTACACGTTGAACATTGTTAACAATACCGCTAGGTAAGAATGTAAGGTTTGCAGATTGAACCCTGTTGGTGCCTGCAGGTATCGAAATAGTATTTGCTCCTCGTTGAGCTTTTGAAGTAACAGTTGCGGATGGAAAAATCTATCCGCTGTAGCTACCGATGGTTTGGTAGGTATGTGTTCTTCGCTGATCGATGTTACCAGCTGAATGGGTAGTAGCTGGTCAGGAACGTGTATTGTTTCCTACCTGGCGTTTAGCGGGCGACTGCAAAATTGCACTCCTAAAAATTTTACTTATGGTTTTCGCCACAATTTGAACATTTAAATTTTTGAGGCACTTATGTACGACACTGGGTAAGGCTTTGAAAATTTCTTCCAGTCTTCTTGAAATGTTTCCACTTCACTCGGACATGGAGCAAATGACTTGCTTTTTTAAAGCCTTAAGGTTATTAAGTTCACTTGACTTGAAACGAACTAGAACTAGGAAATCTAAAAATTGTAGGTAGTATTTAGCACTAAAAGTGTTGTTTAAAATTCGTTATAGTGGTTTTTAGCAATAGCACTTCCTTCAGCTAAAAAGAAAATAGAACCGCACGGCATGAGAGCACAATGCAGACTGACTTAACCTAGTCATTCTGTAGCAGTAGGTGTTCTGATGCGTCGTCATTGTTGTCGCCTAGGTAGTAAGTTAAAAAGCCATGCATACCCGTTGCCTTGGTCTTTGTTAAGTAGATTTGTGTTCTGTTGTTTGTTGATTTCTAAGCTTTCTGCGACGTCTAATTTCCAGCATATAGAGGTAGTCCGTAAGATTGTAATGTCATTTGTCGTTATGTCATGATTTTCCGTAATTATGTGTTCTGGAACTGTCCATTCGAAGTTATGTGAAAGTCCTTTGCCATTCTGTTTGACGGCCTTAGTCACCTCCGCTAGATGTTCTTTGAACCTTGTTGCCAAGGTTCTCTTTGTTTGACCTACATTTATTTTGCTGCAGTGTTAAAACTCACCAGTATTCATGGTGATCCTGCCCTGCTGTATCCTAAGCACTAGCTACTTATTTCCACGCTAGATGACGGGTCGGCCATATTCGAGTGGCTCCGAACATCATTAAGTCGGCTTAGTAGAGTGAGTATTTTCTACACGTGGAAGGGCAATCCTGACTCACAGTAGACATTGAATAGGGTTTGTAATTACAATTCTGTAATTATGTAAGAATTCTGCTTTTGATGTTTGTTGGAAAATTTGGCTCCTTAAAGTTGATTCGGTTTGGCCTGTACAAATAAATGAACTAGTTAAAACATTCTAATATGAATTTTCAACACATCAACTCTGCTTAAGTAAACAAAGATTCATACGTTCGTTTCCTAAAGCTGCTCGCATTCTCAAACAATCTAACAACACTACCTTGTAGTTAGAAGATCTCCTTTTTTTTTGAGGGGGGGGGAGGGTTTGGGATTTTTATTTTTTTGGAGAAAGGGGGGTTTTTTTTTTTTTTTTTTATTTAATTTTAAAAATTTTTTTGAAAAAAAAAAAATTTAAAAAAAGTTGTGGCTCTTTTTTTTAAAAAATTTTTTTTTGGTTTTTTTTTTATTTATTTGTCTGGGGGGGGGGAAAAAAAAAAAAAAATTTTTTTTTTTTAAAATATTTGTGGTGGGAATGAAAAATAATTTTTTTTTTTAGATAAGAAATTGTTTGTTTTTTTTATTTATTTGTCGATGAGCCGTTGGCTCTTAGTGACTTACTTAAAGTAAAAAATATATAGACATACAGTTTGCTATTACGTTGATGCATAAGAAAAAATATTACGTCTTCGAATATCGTCATTTTTTATGAACAAACTAATTACAGATTACTTTATCATAAACATAACAAAACTGACAAAATTATTCGTGGCACTGATTATTTAAAAGCACTGTTTTCAGTTTAAATTTAAAACTGTTTGGAGGGAGAACTTTTAGATCTTGCTGAAGATTGTTATACAAACTAATTGCTTTGTTAAATACAGAGTTCTATACCTATGTTGTCGTGCTCTGTCGGGTGGATATTAGACGGTCCCTTCCTCTGGTGCGATGATTATGTTGTTCATGAAATCGATTAATTGTTGTATTTGTATGAATATCGTGGTTTAGGATTCGGTGGACACGCATGCAAGCTGCGCTGGAATACACGTTGTCGACAGTCAATATGTTGTGCTGTGAGTGGATGAATACCGTAGATGTTCTTCGATGATAGCCAAACAGATTCTTTATTGCCTTATTCTGGATAGTTTGCAATGCTTTCAGTGATGTATTCCGTAGGTGAGGTGACTGTGGAATAGGGAGAAATACAGATTTCGTTTCGTTGCTAAGGGCACAAGGTCAGAAATTTTTCTGAAAACACCAGCAATCTGGGCAAGCTTTGAGCTCAACTTGTTGATGTGTTCATTCCATTTGAGCTGTTCATCTAGAAGTACTCCTAGATATTGAAAAGAGTGTACTCTTTCAATTGTGCTGCTTCCGTATGACACAATGATATTGCTTGTTCTCGGTACATTGAACATCATGTATTTTGTTTTAGTGATGTTGACCGTCAGTTTGTGCTGATTCATCCATTTACGCAGAGCTTCTAGATCCTGATTTATTAACTGTTGAAGATCTTCGCTGAATGTTCCAGTGTATATAAGCACTATATCATCGGCGTACATAAATAGCATTCCATGCAGGTGTAGGTCCTTCATGTTGTTAATGTAGCAGTTGAATAACGTTGGGCCTAATGTGCTACCTTGGATTACTCCAATGTCAATTATTCGTTCTTTGCTTTTGAAGCCTATATCGGAAAGGTACTGCTTGCGATGACTAAGGAAATCTCTGAACCATTTGCAAGCGTTTCTTCTTACACCAAGTTCATTCAGACGACGGAGCAGTATTTTTCTGTCGCATGTATCGAAGGCTTTACTCAGGTCCAAGAAAACTGCAGCAACCTTCTGCTTTTGGTCACATAGTGATTGAATTGTTGAAACAACAACGAATAATGCTGCTTGGGTGTTGGACTTAGGACGAAATCCATATTGGTAAGGTGAGAGAAGACTATGACGGTCAAGATGTTCTACGAGCTGTTCATTGACGACTCGTTGCAGAATTTTGTCAACTACGCAAGGAATGGAAGTTGGTCTGAAGTCCGAGAACCTGGTGGGTATAGTCACTTTCGGAATTGCAACTACTTTTGATATTTTTAGAGCATTCGGTATTCGGGATTGATGAATCGAAGCATTGATGATGTCGGATACATTTACTGACAGTTCTTCGTTGAATTCCTTGAATATTTTGGTTTGAATGTCGTCGTAGCCAGTGGACGCTGTTGTTGGGAGTGCTTTGATGATCCGCTTGACTTCCGTTGGAGTCACAGTCTTGAGGTTGAACGTGACACTTGTTTGTTCGTGGAATGGACCTAATCCTTCATAAGGTATACATTCCGCTAAATTTTCACCGACTGTCGCAAAATAGTTGTTTGCTTCTTCAATTGCACTTAGCTTGGTATCAAAAGTATCACACATTCCCGTAATTGAACTGTAGCTCTTTTTACCCTCCACTTGCTTGATAGTGCCCCAAGTTTTCGTTACACTTTGTTTGTTTTGATCAAATTTAGCTGCGTAGTATTGTTTCATTTTGCTTTGCTTCAAATACGTAACTTTTCTGCACCAGTCACTATATACATTGTGAACAAATTCATCGGTCCTGTTTTTGCGGTGTTTCGTGTACCAATAGTTTTTAGTTCGTATACATGTCAACATTTCGTGATCAATCCATGGTTTCGGGTGTTTGCGAGCCGTTCTGCTTGCTGGAGTATGTGTGGACGATTTATTTTGTGCTTCTTGCATCCTAGAGATGAACGATGTGTAATTGGTTTCGACGTCGACACTGCTACTCGTAACGATCGGGCGTCGCCGAAGTATGTCACGGAAATTGCTTATATTGACTTTCAGATGGGGTATACTCGCATTTGGCAGATAGTTTACAGTATAACCAACTTCAACGAACATAGCGTCATGGTCAAAAAGGTTGTACTGGAAGTGTTGAATTGTACATTCGATCGTTGAGTCGTTAGTATTAATGTGGTCCAAGCACGCTTCATACCCGGTCGGAGCGATTTCGCTGAAGTTAAAACCGTTTGAGAGAACCGTATCTGTATTAGGTGCGCAACTAAGTTCTCGCTGTTTTTTGGTGAAAAAGGAACTTTATTTTGCAAACAAAGGTTACAAAAAAATTATTTAAATTTTTGTTCTTCATTAGCTTCGTTTTTTTTTTTTTTTTTGGGGGGGGGGGAATATTTTTTTTAGATGGGTTTTTTTTTTTTTGTGTTCAAAAAAAAAAAAATTTTGTTATGTTTTATGAGTGGAGTTGCTGACCAGTGAGACCATGTGCCATCAAACGGAACAAGTAATAATCGGACGGTGCAATATCAGGAGAATATGGCGGGTGGGGTAGGACTTCCCATTTGAGCGTTTCCAAGTAGGTTTTCACGGATTTCGCAACGTGAGGTCGAGCGTTGTCATGCTGAAGAATCACTTTTTCGTGTCTGTGCTCGTATTGTGGCCGTTTTTCGTGCAGTGCTCGGCTCAATCGCATCAATTGAGTTCAATACCGTTCCCCGGTAATGGTTTGATTTGGTTTCAACAGCTCATAACAAATAACACCAACTTGGTCCCACCAAATACACAGTATAACCTTCGCAGCGTGAATATTCGGCCTAGGCGACGATGTTGAAGCATGCCCGGGCAGTCCCCATGAATGTTTCCGTTTTGGGTTACTGTAATGAATCCATTTTTCGTCAACTCTTCCTTTTTTGCCGCTGGAGCAGTTGTTCACAGACGAAAAAACGACGCTCAACATCTCTTGGCTTCAAATCGTAAGGAACCCAAGTTCCTTGCTTTTGAATTATTCCCAACGCATGCAATCGCTTAGAAACGGCTTGGCGGGAAACTCCTAATCCTGAACCAAGCTCTTCTTGCGTTTGACACGGATCTTCATCGAGCAATGCCTCCAATTCAGAGTCTTCGAAGTTTTTTGGCCTTCCTTCACGCGGACGATCATCAACACTGAAATCACCGTTTTTGAAGCGACGAAACCAATCACGACACGTTGTTTCACTCAGAGCAGCATCACCGTAAACTTTTTGGAGCTCTCGATGTGCTTCAGCCGCCGTTTTCTTCGAATGAAAGAAGAAAATCAACACTTCCCGCAAATGACGATTATTTGGCACGAAATCAGACATCTTCAAACAACCAAAATATATAACACTAAACCAAAATCACTGATTTGGCAAAGCGGTTTGTTTACCATATGTCTGAGCTTGGTTTATGACGCTTGAGATGTACAACATTCGACCAAAACTTACTACTGGCGCCATCTATTGCTAAACAGAGGGAACTTAGTTGCGCACCTAATATATTTCTGCACTGCGGTGTTTGCTCGTAGTAAATTGATGTTGAAGTCGCCGCATATTATCATCGTGTTGCATCCCTGCCGAACCAGAAAATTATACAGCAGCTCTAGAAGTTCGTCCACAGCAGTAGCTAATGTTTTTGGGGGTCTGTATATACAAGACAAGACGATTTTTTGTGGGTACCCAATTTCAATAGCGATGATGCTGTTGTATTCATCACAAAACGATTCGACAGGTTTCGCGTTAATGGCTTTGTGGACAAATATTGCAGTTCCTCCTCCGCGCCTGAATGATTGCGAAACAAAGAAACAATTATAGTTTTGGAGTGAAATGGACACATCGATTTCAGTTCTGGACCATGTTTCCGTGATCATAAGGACGTCAATCCGGCATGCGGCTTCATCTAGCATTACTTCCAGCTCGATTAGTTTCTACCGTAAGCTTCTAGCGTTGAAATAAATAGAGTAGTTTGAGACTGTTCTCTTCGTTGGTGATGAGACCTGCTATTGTTGTTGCTGTTCGTACACTAGATGGAGATGGTAGATGTTTTTGTTGATTATTTTGTAAGCTCATTTAGGGTGTCACTGGAGAAGATCTCTCTCACTCTTCCTTTATCGGTTTTACGCACCAACAATCTACCATCTCTGAACCAGGCAAATTTGACTGTGCCATTTCGTGTCAGGTCTCTTGCCAACTTTGTTAACACCTCATTGATGTAGATGTTGATATTGCGAGCGTTTGTGGTAGACATGTTTAATACTGCTGTTGTTAGGTCTCTTTTACTTCTCTTTTTTGTAATTATTTAGTCCCTCTCATCCTTGCGGTGGAATTTTACTAGGATAGGCGGTGGCAGTTGGGAGTTCATCGACGTAGAGGATAATGTCCGGATGACCTCTTCGAGCTCATCTCCACACAGTCCGATCTCTTCAAAAATGATGCTCACTATTTTGAGGAGATCTTCACCATCAGTCATCGGAATATTCGACACTTCCAATTACTGACCGAGCTTTTCTTGCTTCTGTCTATCGATTTCAATTTCACACCATTCAACTTTTTTGTGCAGGTCGTCATTTTGTTCACGCAATTGCTGTTGTTCATCCATTAAGGAATCCGTAGTAGTTCGCAGTTCGTCGAGTGTTGACTGAATACTGCGTACTTCGTTGATAACTTCTTGCTGCCAGCTGATCAGTTTGTCCAACTTAGATTCAATCCTTCCAATAGCAGTTTCCATACCGGACGGTTCAACCACTTTCTCGCGGCCTTGCGGTGTAGATAACAACAATTGGTCGGCCATGTTAACCGTACTTCTTCTGATTCTATTTCGATTTTCCTTGCAAGCAGCACAAAACCAAAATTTATCAGAAACCACTAGCATTTCCTGATATTCCGCATCAGATACCGATGCACAGGCCTAATGGAACCATTGTTTACACCGCCCGTCGCACTGTAAGGGCTTCCCGTCTCGCGAATCAATATTTTTCTTGCACTTCGCGCACGATTCAACAGATTGATTCGCCATCCTGAAGTTTTGCAGATCCAGCAATCCATTTCAGAATGTCTGAAGAGGTACGCCCATTCTGAGGCTACTTATACCCACAACAAGTCCTGCATGTAAACCTTATACACATCAATTGGATAAGGGTATTGAAGCAAACTTCCAAATTTGGAAATTCAATATTTCCAAACCAGGCATGTATTCAGTATTATTTGAGAATACGTGCTTTTCTATATGTCTATAATCAGATTAATCTCACCAAATGTCGCCTCTGGAATAACACCAGCTTGTGCGGTCGTAAAAACAAAGGCTATCGATGTTGATTCATAATTGATGCCATGAGCTCACGACGAAATCAATGCTTGGAGCTCGAAGTGAATATGCACCTCAAATTATGTGCAACCCTCGTACGCGTGTATACGTGTTGGCTTCGTTCGTTGCTTCTGACTAGCAAATGGCTATTTTCTTCATTGCGCTGGTTTACTTAGTATTTAACAACAATCATCCCAATCAACAGATTTCCCTCACCCTTTGATACGGATATACTTCTGAAAATCATCCGGGAATGCACATCCTCGACAAGGAATGCACTTCCTCACACAAGTGAGCAAATTCCGTTCAGGAGCACTGTGATTCACTTAAAATGTCTGTTTCGTTTGAAAACACGATAATTTCTCAGTTCTATAAACTTTGACGGAGACGGAGATTTTTCTCTCAAAAGCACAGTCTACTCCTCCCCCTACTTATGAAACTAAAATTTGAACAAGTTTGATTTAAATTAATATCATTTTTTTAATAGCCCTATACCGTTATGCTTCAAAGACAATGAGTCGAAAAACAAAACGTCAGGAGACAAAACGTCGTATGACAAAGAGTCGAATGTCAAAGCGTCTAATGACAAAACGTCGAATGACGTAAGATCAAAAGGACAAAACTTTAACGGATAAAAAGTCGTCAAAAGAAGGTCAAATGTATAAAAATTCGCAAAATTCTCAAATTGGCATAAAGTCGCTTGATAAGAGGGAGACAAAGCGTCAAATGGATAAAATATAGAATTTACAAAATGTCGAATGAACGAAAAACTTAATGGAGAAAACTCGTTTATTATGCTACAGGATTAAACTATTTAATGGCTTGTTCACTAATATTGAACAACCATTGAAAGTATCATTAGTTCAAGAGGACATTAGTATTCTTAAAGAATATTTCATACATCGAAACAGCGAGATATTCTTCCTCACGTTTTGTTTGTTGATCAAATTAAAATTTAAATGGATCAACTAGTTATAAATTTTCGTTATACGAAAGCAAAAGGTATGATGAAAAAAAGTAAAAATAGTTACAATGCAATTTGAACTTCGAATGTCAGTATAATGGGAATGGCAGTACAAGTGATTTAATTAAAATATTAATTGATGATTTCTAGGATCGAAATTCCTTCCAATACATTTTAATTATCTTATTTAACCATTGTAAAAAGAGAGCAGTGAAGAAAAATAAAATAAACGGAGTGTCTATACCTAATGTCATATTGTTTTTTAATCAACCTACAATATTAAAGCGGACAATTTTAGATCAGGAGCATCTTTTCAAAATGTTTTCTCTCTTTTTATCTTATGCGTGATCATGTTTGCACTATCGTATAAATAATGTTCCCAACAATGCTTTCGTTCTCCTTGCATGCAGGTAGGCTATAATTCATATCATAGTAGGCTGCGAGTAAAAAAAAAACCGATTTCCTTAGTTTGACAGTTGCACCATGACAAAGTGGCAGCGTATTCATAATTTATTCCACTCGCAAATGTCGTAGAAAGACATTTCAATCGCCATGGGAGTGTCCCGGTGGACCGTGAGAGGGTCTTGGACGGAGAAAAGAGAGGACAACTTTCCACGAAGGTGGCCACAGGTCGTCCGAAGTCAGCTCGGATTCCGTGGGTTATCGCTGTCATCAAAAGGAAGATTCGTGCGAACCCAGTGCATTCAATGAGGAAAATGGCGAAGGAATCAGCGACTTAACGGCACGGAAGATCGTAAGGGAAGATTGCGAGGTGAAGTCGAGGGTACGAAAAAAAAACCGTGTCCGGGAGCTACAACGAGTTACGCGATGTAAGAAGAACATCCTTAATCGAAAAATTCGGGTTATCCTGTCCACCGTCGAGAGCATGTTTATCGTCGATCCCGTATCAAATTCCACAACCGATCGGTATATTAGTTCACTAATATAAAAAGACGTGGCCGACGAGCATATAAACGTGAATCTGACCAAGCGTCCTGCTTGCGTTATGACATTTGGATTGGTGGCTTCCGATGGCGTAAAAATGAACCCGGTGTTCATTCCAGAAGGCAACAAAGTAAACACTGAAGTCTACATCGGGATTTCAAGTAAGTATGCTCTTCCGTGGATCAAAGAGCAGTACCGCCCGAATCGAAGTGTTGCATTTCAACAAGATGAGGCCCCGTGCCACACATCGAACCGCACTCAGAAGTGGTTGCAGGAACATCTGCCGCTCTGGGCGAAGGATATGTGGCCGCCATCCAACCGCGAACTTAATCCACTGGATTACTCAGTATGGCGCGTCATGAAGGTCATGTTCTAAATATCCGTCCATTTGGGACTGCTTCCAAGAACTGGCCATTTTCACGGATGTTTCCGATGTTTTGGAGAGCTACTTGGTTCCCATTATAGTTCTAAATGTTGATCAAACTAAAATTATTTTTTACTTTAAATGTTTTGATGCACACCACGTTGATTTTGAAAGCTCCTAGATCGCAGCAAGCCGTGCTTTGAAAAAGGCGTGTTTTGTTTTTGCTGCGTCGTTTTCGCGGAAAGAAAATTAAAAAATATTGCCTCATTCAACTAAAATAAATGGTGAAATTATAGTTTTTCCGAGTGCTTTGCGTAGGACGTTGAGAATGGAATCCCTCTCATAGTCTGTTATGGTCATGTTTCTTGAGATGGATTGTGTTTCCCATTTTTTGTGTTTTTAGTGACCCGCTCCTGCATCCGGCCGAGCTTTCCAGCATCAGATAAGAAACATTGGTGAGGTCGTTTTGATTATCAAAAATATACCTTAACTATATACACGCCAGGATCAAGAACTTCCATTTTTGATTCTGGAAGTGTGAAAACTCTTCACATATCCATTTGGTGTGTAAAGATTTTCATGCGGGGCTTATTGTATATGAAGATGACCTCAGAATGTACGTGTATGAACAGGCATTCTTGAAATGGGTCGTTGGATTTTCAATAGAGCTGTCACCTTCAATCTCCAGGGCTAAAAATGTTTGCACATAGTGATCACATAAAAATTACTGAAGAAATGCAGACAAATTTCTTCCATAAAAGCACTGCCGGTCAGTGAGAGATTGATTGTAAAGAGACATACACACACCACGTTGATTTTGAAAGCAATTCAAAAATTAAGCTAAGATTATCCTATGGTTCTGGGAAGGAAAGAAAAGAGACTATCGTGCGTGAAACTAAAGTTTTCCCTAACAAATAATTTAAAGACTTATGATTTTGCCCCGCTGCAACGGTCACTTTAATGAACCTAACGAAAAAAATGTCAACCGTTCGCTATCTCTAATTCACAAACATCACTTGACGTCATCTTTCTAATGAGTTTTTTAACGCGCAATTCCAGATACAGTCAGCAGTAGTAACTGCATCTGAACTGCCGCTCAAAAACCCATTACATTCCGATCCCCCAATTGAAGTAATTACCAGAATGGGTTTTCCAACGCCTCGACTAATAATTCATCCACACTGCACCACTGGCGAGCACGTGGTGCACTATCCTCCAAACGGCCGAAGATGACGACGACGCCGCCGGTTCGATCCAATTTGGCCTCCGTTCGGGTTTTGGATTTGTAGCAAATCTCCAAAGCATGTCATCTGCACTCGTTAAAAATATAATTACTCATTAATCCAGTGTCGGTCGGCCGGCTGGCTGGTCGGTGGCACAAAATCAATCAACCCGATTAGGTTCATTTGGGATGCAAAAATAGACATTGACACTAATTCGGCATCACTAAATATGAGGAAGGAAGGAAAAGCCGAGGCGAGAGAGGAATGCAATCATCTCTCGAATTTAGCGAAGGGATTTTTTTCCATCTGCCATGCGACACCGAACAAGCTGGGGAAATGAAAGTGATCGCTTATGGTCGGTTTGAACGATGAAATAAAAAAATAAATAAACAGCTTGCCATCAAAACTAACGGAAGTTAGGCAGAGCCGCATTGAAAATCGATTTATTGCTGCTCTAACTTCATGGCACATAGCAAGCATAAGGTCTCACTGACTCAGTGGGCTGTGCGTGTGTGTGTGTGTGTGCGGCCCCGAAAATTATCGAATGTCGTATTTTTTCATAGCTCCAACAAATCAAATACAGCCGGAAGAAAGTGGAAGAAGAAGGGAAAAAAAACATACGAAACAGGAAAGTTGATTTTATTACAATTTCCCGTTTTAAAGCATCCAGATCCACTTGGAAGGCAATTTCCAGCTCGCGCGTCGTCGTCGTCTTCGTCGGCCGTCGTAAGATGTTTGCTGTGTAGAATTTTGACGACAGCGAGGCGATGAGTGGTGGCATCTGCTGGCGTTGCGTTTGCTTTGCTCTCGCTCTATCGTGAGCTCTTCCTATCCTTCACTGCTACTGCTGCTGCTGCTGTTGTTGTTGTTGTTGGTTGATTGGTTGTTTGGTTGGTATGGGGATCTTCATCGAACGACAGTTGATTGCTACGATGTGAGAATTTCTGCGATTACGATTCTAACGTTAGAAGACGTTCGCGGAAATTTCGAGTGTGCGTTGTTTGTTTTGTTGGTCTTTTGGCTTTGATAAATTGACTAAGAGCGGTATTTTTTTTACTATTCAGTTTCAACATGGATCGGATATCAAGATTAAGTGTGTATGAGTCCTGGAAAATTTCAATTTGCACGTTTTATTTCAAAGCCCGTCTCGAGTTGAGTGCTCGACAAAAGTTCGGAAGATATTCGTCATCGATAGCAAGTAAATTCGTTAGGAATATTCATGTGATATACTCATTTGCATTTCTTATTACATTTTTTGACCAAGCATCATTGAATGGAAAACAATATCTTGAGTTAATAGTTTGAAATCTTTGTACAACAGCATAATAAATCATTTATTTCAGCAACCGGAATGCAATTTTTCTGACGTCTTTTTTTTTTCTTTTCCTTCTAGGTACGTATCCCACACAAGCACTTGAAGATATAAGAAATGGTATTTACAATATGTTAAGAATACGTTTTATCGGTTTAAATGGTAATGATAATGCAATTTCTTCGATTTATCTGCATGGTGTCCAGCTAACTTAGTCGATGATGGCACGGTTTTAACAAGCTGGTGGCGGAAGGTTTATTTTCCTAGAACATTTTGCTACTTGCTACACAATATTCAAATTCATGCATTGATCCCAATTATTCTCTGAGGTAGTGCAACTTCTAGAACACTAAGTTGAGAGTCAACGAAACTCTCTCTGAAGAAAATTTATAAGTCAAGAAAAATAAGATTTTCTAGAGGCCTCCTCATATTACGTCTTCACTGTACGAATGAACTTAACAAATTTTGGAATTTGAAATGAGTACTGTAAAAAAAAATCTAAATTTGAATGAAGATCGATTGGATTCACAAACAGAATCTTCGGCAATGGAGATGCATTCCGGCGATGATTTCTTCATTGCCTCTACTAATTGTTTTGTCGGTAGGTTCTTCTTTTTTCTTCAGCACAGCCAATCTTCTTCGGATAGATTCGCGTACTAGTTGTCCTCAACGATTTGGACAACCAAAAAAAAACATTCGGATCTTTGCCATGTCTTTGTCAAAGTGCATTACTTCTCAGGTTCGCGAATGGGTGTGTTTGTGTTTATTTGCTGTCAATCGATTCCTCTAAATTTTCGGAATATATGAAACTGTTAAAGTGATTTACGATGTATCATTAACAGCAGGTCACTTTTTAGTTAATTGGTCATTTTTTGAGGCTAGTCACTAAAAAGTCACTATTTGCGTCCAAAAGTCACTAGAGCCACTATTTTTCGGAAAATTGTCACTAAAGTCACTATTTTTGCACCGCCGATTGTATAAAGTTAAAAAAAATCACTTGTATATATTGTACAATAGTTCTGGCTACACTATATAGAATCAAGAAATATACACCAAAAAGTGTATTTATCATCCCACGCGTAAATCTGATTGACAGCAGAAAATAATAAATATTGGGGGCTGTGAATCGTGGTACTATCATCTTGAAATCAGTTCCGTATTAATTTTCTTGAAGTCGTTTACCATGATGCGGTCACAAGTCTGACTAAACACAAGTCAGTTGTAAACGCCAGCGTTCAGTAATAAAACACCTTCATGACGCTCATGACGCGTCAATGATGCGTCGGCGTCAGTCATTTATTTTACTCCAAATATGCTTGCGATAGTATTATAAGTTTTTTCAACTTTTTTTTAATTAAATTTTTTGAATTTTTTTTTTTTTTTTTTTTTGTTTTTTTTTTTTTTTTTATTGAAATAGGGGGGGGCCCCCCCTTTTTTTATTTAAAGGGGGGTTTTTTTGGGGGGGGGGGGGTAAAAAAAAAAAAAAAAAAAAATATTTTTTTTTTTTTTTTTTTTTTTAAAAAAAAAAAAAATACTAGCTGAACCCGGTGCGAGCGCTGCTACGCTTGCAACTAAATGAATGAAAATTTAATAGAACTGGTACGTTTATGGTTGTCTTTTCGGAATGAGTTTTTTTTCTTGACTAAGCAGGGGTTCAAACTTCTATCAGAACATGCTTCTTACCCAAGAAATATACGTTTTGTGTTTTAGTAACCTGGATAGTTCTCATGTTTGGTGGAAAATTGTGTTTCATTTATATGGGAGCCCTCCATTCCAGAGGGAGGTGGTTTCTCAAAGAATCATTGCCTTCAAAACCCCCCACGTGCCAAATTTGGTTCCATTTGCTTGATTAGTTCTCGAGTTATGCAGAAATTTGAGCTTCATTTGTATGAAAGCCCCCCCTCCCCTTTCAGAAAGGGGAGAGGTCTTGAACCACCATAGAAACATTTTTGCCTTCAAAACCCCCCACATGCCAAATTTGATTCGATTTGCTTGATTAGTTCTCGAGTTATGAAGAAATTTGTGTCTTATTTGTATGAGAGCCCCCCTTCCTGAGAGAGAAGAGGTCTCAAACAATCATAAGAACCTTTCCAGCCCCAAAAACCCCTGCATACAAATTTTCACGCTGATCGGTTCAGAACTTTCCGAGTCTATAAGGGACAGACAGACAGACAGACAGAAATTCATTTATATATCTATATTTTTTTTTTTTTTTTTTTTTTTTTTTTTATATATATATATATATATATATATATATATATATATATATATATATATATATATATATATATATATATATATATATATATATATATATATATATATATATATATATATATATATATATATATATATATATATATATATATATATATATATATATATATATATATATATAAATAGAAATCCTGCCTACAAGAACCTCCATATGCCAAATGTGATTTAATGAGCTTTAGTAGTTCTCGAGTTTTGCAGAAATTTGTGTTTAATTTGAAGGATCCCCCCTCCCACCCCCTTCAAAAAGGGGAGGGGTCTTGATCTGCTATAGAAACATTTCTTGCCTACAAAAACCTCAACATGCCATATTTGGTTTCATTTGCTTCATTGGCTCTCGAGTTAAGCTAAAAACTGTGTTTCATTTGTATGGGAGTCTCCCCTTCCAGATGGCGGAGGGGTCTCAAACCACCATAGAAATATTTCTCTTCTTCAAAAACCTCAACCTGCCAAATGTGGTTCCATTTACTTGATTAGTTCTCGAGTTATGCAGAAATTTGTGTTTCATTTGTATGGAACCCCCCCCCCCCTTTCAGAGGGCGGAGGAGTCTCAAACTATCATAGAAACATTTATATCCTCCAAAAACCTCCACATGCCAAATTGGGTTCCATATGCTTTATAAGTTCTTGAGTTACTCAGAAATGTTTTGTTTCATTTTTACGGGAGCCGCCCTCTAACAGAGAACGGAGGGGTCTCAAATTACCATAGAAACATTTCTTGCCTACAAAAACCTCCACTTGCCAAATTTGGTTCCATTTACTTGTTTAGTTCTCGAGTTATGCAGAAACTTGTGTTTCATTTGTATGGATAACCCCTCTCTCCCCTAACAGAGAGAGAAGGGGCTGGAACTAACCTAGAAACATTAATTGCCTTTAAAATCCCCACATATCAAATTTGGTTCCATTTGCTTTATTAGTTCTCGAGTTATGCAGAAATTTCAGTTTCATTTGTATGAGAGCCTCCCCTTCTAGATAAGGGAGGGGTCTCAAACCACCATAGAAACATTTCTTGCTTC